>CAUZXS010006564.1:45000-67233 GCA_963585895.1 Sepioteuthis lessoniana
TAATAAGAATGAATGACAGAGCTTCATCTAAAAATCCAAAAATGTCTTGAATCAGTGAAAAAATTTACAATTCATTCTAAATATTTTAGAAGATAAATACTTCCTAGACATATCTACTGAAAAGCTATTCTTTCAAACTTCTTTATATACAAATATATCTATGATCAAATTGATTAAGTAATTGATAAATTATCCAAAATTTCTTTCATATCATGACAACAATTACCGATGTTAATGATAGGTTTCATTGGTTAAATCAATTAAGTTATTAAATTAATTTGAATCATTCAATAGGTCACAGGGAAATTAATCTAAAAAATGTTTTGAAAAAAAGAAAAGAGAAAAAAATACAGAAAAAACAAATCAATAAATAGAATGAGTTGTTTTATATAGTTGTTACCAAAAGTTTATAATTTTAAATTCCATAATTTTTATTTCAGAATTTTTTCAAGAAAATCAATAATATAGAGCAAGCGAAAAGATACAATCTGAAATCCTCAGTTTAATGCATGAAATTTCTTTACTTAATTTAAAATATCTAAAAGTGTATAAAACATGGTGGAGGAAATCAGGAACACCTTTGAATGTGTGTGTGTGTGTGTGTGTGTGTGTGTGTGTGTGTGTGTGTGTGTGTGTGTGTGTGTGTGTGTGTGTGTGTGTGTGTGTGTGTGTGTAATACATACATACATACATATACATATACATATATATATACATATAATGTATATGAGTATATATATATTATATTTTTATACACGTGCATTTATAGATATATAAGTATATAATGTATGCACGTGTGTATGCATGTATGTATGTGTTTATGTGTGAGTATACATGTGTGTGTGTAATGTATACATACATGCATATATATGTATATATATATATATATATATATAAAAATACATAATATATATGAGTATATATATTATATTTTATACACATGCATTTATAGATATATAAGTATATAATGTATGCACATGTGTATGTGTTTATGTGTGTGTGTGTGTGTGTGTGTGTGTGTGTGTGTGTGTGTGTGTGTGTGTGTGTGTGTGTGTGTGTGTGTGGACTTCCCCACCTAAAAATCAGTACTTGGAATCTAACATTTTACCTGCATATGCAAACATAACTTTTGACTATTAAACAAAAACTTCAGTGGATTTTTATCCACCAAAAAAAAAAAAAAAAAAAAAAGATAAATGAATAAATTTAAAAAATCAGAAGATAAAAATTCTTCAATCATGTAGGTATCTCTATTTCTATTTTATTCATCAATTTTTTTTTTTAAACATGAAAGTTGTCTTTTTTTTCTTCTTTTGTTGTGTGTGTTAACTGAGTTCTAAAGGACATTTCAAAGCGATTGGTTAAAATCATTAAAAATCAGGACCCCTCAGTTTTAAAAAAGAAATACAATAAAATGAAATGTTACTTAATAATACAAGTTGGACATTCCACATCAAGCAATACCATTTCTTAAGACAGAATATGGACAAAGGCTTTGTAATAATAAAAATAAAAATGGTAAATTAAAAAGTCTGCTACTTGGCATGTATTTACTAAGTTTTGATCTCAAATTTCCACTGTATAAAACTCATTATCTCTTATTGTCAGAATGTCATTAACATTTACTATTACATTAAATGAATTGATAGAAGAAAGACATGTTGAAAATAGATATTTGTTGCATAAAAAAAACTGCTTTTTAACAACAAATAATATACAACTGAACCTCAGTGTGTGTGTGTGTGTGTGTGTGTGTGTGTGTGTGTGTGTGTGTGTTGTAATAGTGTATGGCTATGCCTAGCTCACTTGATGAGTCAATGGTCGACCAAATTTTGTGGTTTTGTTCAGAAAGTGCTCAATATCAATGATAGAGCTGTTAGGAAATGGACACGACAACCGAAGTTCAAATCCTGGACAAGGATATTTGCATTTCACTTAACGCTAATACACTCTTTAATCATGCTCGAGCAACCAGTCTAGGAGAAGGAAAACTCTGTATTCACACCTGTTAAACTCCAATTAAAAACTGACCTTGTGTCACATCCTGCTTGTGCAGAGAAGTTGAGTATATATATATATATATATATATATATATATATATATATATATGCATGTATACAAATAACTCTTTTTCTTTATATATATATATATATATATGTATATATATATATTTACATATATAGATGTAACTCTCTCTTTCTTTCCATATATATATATAATTCTCTCTATAACTCCCTATCTCTCTTTCTCTCTCTCTCTCTCTCTCTCTCTCTCTCTCTATTTCTATATATATATATATATATATATATAATTCTCTTTCCTGATATATATAAGGCCTTTACACACACACACACACACACACACACACAAACACACAAGGAGTTCACCATAGTACACAGGGTTCCTTTGTTTATGGATATGCTTATCAGTTTGAAAATTAGTCATTTGAACTTGAATGATGTAGAATGTTGTCTCAACTTTCCAATGAATTTGACATTGTCATCTCATGAAATTAACATCACTGAATCAAAGATTCATTACCAAGATTTTATACACTGACATTGTACACATATGGACATTTCATACCAAAAAACAATATAGCTGCTTGTAAATATTATAGTATTAGATAGAAATACTTGAATCCATATAATTGTGCGTAAATTATTTGTATTAATAATAGTTACTTGAAGCTATAATTGTTTACTAAGGATTATTATTAGTTACTTGAAACAATATAGTTGCTTGTAAATATTATAGTATTAACACTCAGCAATATAAGGTACGTGTCAAGGGCAAAGTGGAGCAATCCAAGGAAAGGAGTAGCACCCTCCCTTACACCTTGGTGTAGTAGCTATTGAAAAGAGAGCCTTCTGGTCGCCCCTCAACTGCGGTCAGCTATCTAAATTATTTGTATTAAGAATTATTACTTGAAGCTATAATTGTTTACTAAGGATTATTATTAGTTATTTGAAACTATATAGCTGCTTGCATATATTATAGTATTAGATAGAAATACTTGAATCCATATAACTGTGTGTAAATTATTTGTATCAAGAATTGTTACTTGAAGCTATAATTGTTTATTAAGGATTATTATTAGTTACTTGAAACCTTATAATTCTTTTTCAAAAAAAAAAAAAGAGAAAATGATTGAGTTAAGCATTAAATAACCCGACAAGGGTTGATATGCCTTAAAATTGACCAACAGAGTCCAATTTGCAACTGAATCATAAGTTTGTAGAAGTCAGCATTTCCATTTCGTAAGTATCTTAAATCTCAATACAACAGTGATAACTATAAAACATTAATTAGAATCATTCACTCCATTCTAAATAGAAGCATTATTATCATTATGGACCACAGGTTTACGGGTCATCTATTTGAAAATCAAATCTGGAAAATACGAAAACGCAAAATAAGAATGAAAATGTTATCTAAAATTCAAAGACATTATTTGTCTCTTGCAGTTTCATTAATCTCTCATGGGTCCTAATGGCCAAAATAGTTTTCTCATTGAAAGAAATACATTTATGAAAATAGTTTTGCCCTCTGAGACCCTAACTTCCAAGTGGACCCACCCCCACCCCTATCCCAGCTGCTGCCAAAGTTCCACAAAACCAACTTTGCAAAACAGTATTTTAGTTTGAAGTGAGACATACCATTCAAAGAAAACATGACTGACTTTAATGTATCAAGTATTCTAAGCTTGAAATATGATGCAGTACTTAAAAAGTTAGGTCAAGCCACGCACTATCTAAAACTCTGTAAATGTGTGCAGATGTGTCTATATGGATGCACATTTATGCACATATATGTGAGTTCAATTCACAAGAGACGATGAAAGTTAAATGTCGTTACATAAATTTATATAATTCAGTATGTAGCTACCTAATCTCTCTGTACAAGCAGGGTATGACTCAAGGTCAATTTTTAAACAGAGTTTTTACCAGGTTTAAATTTAGAGTTTTCCTTCTCCTAGACTAGTTGCCATATCAAGGTTAAAGAGCCTAGTCTGCCCAACCATCTTACTCATAGCTGGGTATGGCAGGATAGCTGAATTCATATAACTAAGTAATTGTTTCAACTAAAAAAAAATGATTAAGTTTTTTCCAGGAATATCTTTAATATATAACTTTTCTGACCCCCCCCATATTAAACCTTAGAAGCCTGAGTTACAACACACCCACATACACATGAACCCCTCTACTCTAGGCTCTTGGTTGAAAAATAGCCAAAAATGTAAAATATTGTAATCTGTTACTTAACGGCCTGTTCTGGGACATTGGCCCAGCGGTTAGAGTGTTCGCCAATGGCCCGGGAGACCGGGGTTCAATCCCAGGTCGAGTCATACCAAAGACTTTAAAAATGGTACTTGATACCACCTTGCTTAACACTCAGCATTATAAGGTACGGTTCAAGGGTAAAGTGGAGCAATCCTGGGAATGGAGTAGCGCCCTCCCCTACACCTTGGTGTAGTAGCTATCGAAAAGGGAGCCTTCGGGTCACCCTCGACTATGGTCGCTAACTTTACTTACTTTTACTATATAACAAAGTACATTTTATAGGCAATAGTGAAATAGAAATGGGGATTTACTCTTTGGAATTCAGGTCGCCAAGATATATGTATTTACCACAAGCAGAATGCAAAACAAGTTCAGTTCTTAAGCTGAATACAACAGAGTTGAATTCAGAATTTTCATACTCCTACCAAGGTTAAAAAGCCCAGTCTACCCTACTATTTACCCATAACTGAAAGGAAAACAGATGTATTCATGCCTTTCCCAAGGGCATTACCATAAAATGAAATTCCAAGTAGGATTTGATCTTAGATCACCAAGTCTATTTCCTGTGACAATAATTGTTACAGCATAAGCAGAATGTGACACAAGGTCAATTTTTAAAAGGAATTTAACAAATTTAAATTCACAGTCTTTCTTCTCCAAAATTGGTTGCCATACCAAGGTTAAAGAGCCCAGTCAGTCCTACTGTTTATCTTTAGATGCAGGAAAATAGTTGGATTCACAGTTTTCCTTCTCTTAGACTGGTTGCCATACCATGTTTAAAGAGATAAGTCTGCCATACTGCTTACCCATAGTTGAGGGGAGAATAGTTGGATTCACAGTTTTCCTTCTCCTAGACCAGTTGTTATACCAAGGTTAAAGAACCCAATCTGCCCTGCTGATTACCCAAAGCTGGAAGGAGAATAACTGGAGTCGTACCTTTGTTAAGGCTATTAGTGCAATGGGAAATGTAAACAGCCTCATCCAGGATTTGAACTCGGGTTGCTGTGTCCATTACCTACAACGTTAACAACTACACTCCAAATACTTCCTAAGTATATGTACTTCTAGGTACTGGTACAAATACCAGCCATTTAGGTACAAATACCAGCCATTTAGGTACAAATAATAGCCACTTAGGTTCTTCAGGTAAAGAAAATTAATTAAATTCATATTAACTGAAATTGAAGGAAATATCATAGAATGTATAATATTAGTTGATAACAATAAAAAAAATGAGCTCTCTTTTATAAAAATCTGTACACCCGAAATTTATGTTAATAATTTATTCAATAAGACCAATTATGTAATAAGATTACGTACTAGGGGAGTAAAAAATTATGCAATATTTTCATAACCCGTGAGACACAATTTTTCAGTTTCAGATGCTTTTGATATAGTCGTGAAGGTGACCAACTATGCTAGACTGTTATATACTGAGCTTGCCTGATATTCTGTGAGTGATACTTGACAGATTTGACTGTACGCCTTTTTCCAAAGAAAATGAATAAATAAATAAACACCAGCCTATTAGCTGTATCGCAGATTAGCATAATAACTGAAGAAAATAACACCTCCACCTTTATCTCAGTGCCTCTCCCCCAAAACGTAATGGCCTTTTTGGGTCCTTGAGTTTGAGACATCTGGACTAAATGCTTAATTCCTGGAAAAAACTTTTTTAATAGAATTAGATTGTAAATTTTTTCTTTTTTTAATTCTATTCTTCTAAAACGATGTTCAATACTGATCAAGGAAACAGCTAATTGGAAACATTGCCAAACTATTAAGTTAATTACGATCTTCACACTCGACACAAAATCCTTAATGATTTCTGAAATCATAGGCAGTATAAAACAGATTTTTGTAGTGGTTCAAATAATTATCAACAGATATTTCTATATTTTCTTTAGTTATAACATAAGCAAATATACTGAAATCTGCAAAATACTTGAGACGAGTACACACATTAAAAATGTTCAGGCCATACTGAAATTTATTGTATCCTAATAAGACCGAACTCAAAGTTTTATTATGTTTCAAAAAAAATCTAAAATTCAAACTTTCATTTGATAACAAAATCCTAATTTGATAATTATATACAGCTAGAGTGAATCAAAAGTTTAGCAAAATTTCGGTATGTTAAACCAAAATTTGGCAACTCTAGATGCTTTTATTGAGGTTGTGAAGGTGACAAACCACACTGGACAGTGAGATGCCAAGCTTGCCTGATACTCTCCAAGTGCTACTTACCAGATTTGCCTCTCTGGCTTGAAGCAGTCCACACCATAAGGCCGAGCCAACCTTGCCTGATTATTAAGGTTCTTGCAGGCTGGACAAAATTTCTTCAACCATCTGGTTACTGTACTGTGATCAACTGTGTCTTCACTGTTCACACGACAAATATTTTTGGTTGCTTCTATGGTGTCATGGCCCAGTTTGAACTTGAAAAGGATACATTCCAGAATTCAACTACGTTGGATGTTTATCTGCACAGCTTTCAAATTGCATACTGAGTGAAGCAATGAACAACGTGTCAGCACACCAACTACCACAATACTACCAACAACAGTAGGGTATAACCACATCTTGAACTGTTAGAATTGTTGGCTGATTGGTTGGTTGATTGATTGGTTTGATTTTTATGGCATATCAACCCTTCTACGTTATTTAATGCTAAATCTTATTTATACATATATTAAATATTTGATTCATAAATGAATAGTTCATAGATAACATTTGTATTTGAGCCAGAGTTCATTTGTTTGCACAAAGTTAAATGGTTTCAAGTATTTCTATGTAACACTAACAATTTAACAACAGTCATTTCTTTGCACACAATTAAATGGATATACATATATGTTTTATAAGTGAATAGTTTATAAGTACTCTTATTCTTCTTAAATGAATTAGAGCTTATTTCTTTACACACAAGTATGGCTATTGTTTGTACACAGTTTAATGGTTTCAAGTATTGCTACATAATACCAACAATTCAATTTAACAACAGTCATTTATTTGCACACAGTTAAATGCTCAAACACTTCTATTTGACCCATAGATGAGACCCTATCAGATACTACGACTCAGGGTCAGAGTAGACCTGGGAGTAATGGCAATAAAGGGGTATTCCACATGACTCAAAGCTCTAGGGCTGGAGCCTCAGCATCAGATGGTTTAGTGTCATATTCTGGGCACTTAAATTTTTTACTCATCCTTGTAATTCATTCAATGAATTAATATAACATAAAATAAAGAAGACATGAAAACCACTTTGAAGTGTTCAAAAATTTGTTCCTTGGTGTTTCACTCAATACAACCTTCATTAAACAATGATCGGGTGGGGGGATCAAATTTCAGGAGAACTATTGTAATGCTAACCAAATTCTTTTTGCCCAGTTGGCTGGGGCTGCAGAATATGCAGACTGCATCTCTGCAAAAAAGAAGACCCCCAACTCCAACGAGTGACATAGATATGACACAAAACAATCTGATGATGAAGTTCCAGTAATACTGGAGCTTTGGAGAATGTGGAGTACCCCTTAATTGCCATCATTCCCAGGTCCACTCTGCTACAGAGTGATAGGGTCAAATAGAACTGTTTCAGATTTAAACTGTACTTAAGTTAAACAGAATTGCTTGAAATAGAACAGTTTTACATTTAACTGTGTAAAATAGAATTGTTTGATCCTTTAACTGTGTTTAATTGAATTGTTTGTGATACATGGCAATACTTGAAACCATTTAACTTTGACATACTAAACTGAATTGTTTGAAATAGAACTGTTGACATTTGAACTGTACTTATACTAAATTGAATTGATTTTACATTTAACTGTGTTCAAACAAAAAACTGTATTTAAAAAAATAACTGTCTATAAACAAAATATTGTGAACTTATGTTAAACTGAATTTTTGAAATTTAGAGAAACCATTTAACAGTGTGCAAAAAAAATGTGCTCAAGTTTGTTTAAAACTTATCTACAAAATGTTTAGAAATCATATATTTAATATATGTATAAAAATTTATTTTGTTTTTGTTTTGTTTTACGGCATATCAACCACAAAGGGTCATTTAATGCCGGCTCAGTTTCTGAAGTAAATTGATGGTATTTCATTTTTGATTATATTTTTGGTATATTTTGTGAAAAAAAATAAAAAAGGTTTCTTTTTTTTTTTTAAAGTATTTCTTTAAGCACACTTTTTTCCTATATTTTTGCTTGAACATTTATTATAAGTATTTTTTAATATGGGGGGGTAAATTTGCTGTATAGGTGAACTTCTTTTAATATCCAAGTAAGTTTTTTTTGGGTTTATTTGATAGAAAATTTGTTTTAAGTTTGTTGTAAGGTAATATTTTTGTCATATCAGTTTTAAGTCGATACATTTAACTGTTAATATGTGTTTAATAGTATACGGCTTTTGGCATGGTATGCAATATGGGGCCTCTTCTTTTTTGAGGAGGTATGAATGGGTATGCCATAAAACCAAAATCAGGCCAAAAATAGAGAAGAAATTTGCAAAGTTATTTTTTAAAAGAAACTTTATTAAAAGCAAAGATGATTTATATAAAAGCTTAAGTAAACTTTACTAAAAGCTTAAACGCCAAAGGGCTTTTTTATAGATAAATTTACGGTAAATGAATGTTTCATGAGAAGATAAATTTGAGGTTATAAGATTATTGCAAAATAAAATTGAATAGATGTAATACATGTGTGTATGCATATATATATATATGTATGTTCAAACTTATATACACTTGATAATCACAAAACATGTAAAAGAAATTTATTTTAAGGAAATATATATATATATATATATATATATATATATATATATATATATATATATATATATACACGTGTATGTGTGTGTTTGTGTATGTGTATCCGTCTATAAGCGCACACACACACACACACACTCACATTTGTTTAGCTATCAAGAATTTTATTTTGCAAAAACAAAGTCCTTATACTGAAACATGCCAATTTATTTTTCTGTATTGCTTTCTTTTTAATATATCAGATTTTATCCCCAACTTTAATATATATATGTGTGTATGTGTGTGTGTGTGTGTGAGAGAGAGAGAGAGAGAGAGAGAGAGAGAGAGAGAGAGAGAGAGAGAGAGAGAGAGAGACTGCCAAATTAAGAAAAAATGAAGAACTTTTAAGAAAAAAAAATATAAAAGGACTAGTTAAACAATGGGTTTTTTTTATCCTCACTAAATGCATTCCCAAACCTACGAAAGATGTGGAATTATTTTGAATACTGTTAAATGATAAAATAGAAATATAATGTATAGAAAATAATTTGTTTATAGAAATATTTGTTAAACATTGCTTAGGTTGTTTTATGTTCATAAGGATTTGCCAACATTGACAATTGAACCCACTACTTTAGTTAATGAATCATTTACAGGGGCAGGTTGGTAACTATCGCTTTAAGCTAGAAGCTTATAATATATATAGAGAGAGAAAGAGACAGACAGACAAAGGGATGAACAAATTGAGATAGATAATGAACAAACTGAACGAGAGAGAGAGGGGGGGAGTGAGAGAGAGAGAGAGAGAGATTCATATGAACAAAGAGTCATAGAGACAGACAGACAGAGTGATAAGTTGTCCGAGACAGAGATGATCAGACTGAAACATATATTATAGAGAAAAATGAACAAATTAAGATTGATACTGAACTGAGAGAGAGAGAGAGAGAGAGAGAGAGAGAGAGAGGGAAAGAGAGAGAGAGAGAGAGATAAATACACAGACAGACAGATAAACAGAGAGACAAGTTGTCCTCCAGACAGAAAGAGATGAACAGTCTGAAACATACAGAGAGAAAGAGATGAGCAAACTGAGATATATGGTGAGAGAAAGAGAGACAGAGACAGACAAAGAGAAAGAGAAATGAACACATTATGATAGATATTTATATAAACAAATTGACAGAGACAGAATGAACTAATTGAGATATAAGATGTTTGTGTGTGTGTGCGTGTGTGTGAGAGAGAGAGAGAGCTGTGATGGAGATTTTATATGAACTCACAAAGAGAGATGAACAGATTGAGATGGAAAAAGATGAACCGTCCTCTCTCTCTCTCTCTCTCTGTGTGTGTGTGTGTGTGTGTGTGTGTGTGTGTGTGAAGTAACTTATTGTTGTATTTAATCCCAAACCAGAGGTTTTAACACATATCTAAACCAAATAATGGTTGGAGTAATTAATGACACCCAACAAGAAAGTTAACTAATGGAACAGACTTATTATTGCGTCTAATTGTTCAATTGGAATAAATATCTACTTCACCACATCTTAGAAGAAGAAGAAGAAGAATCTCTTCAAACTTCAAAATCAGAGTTCAGACAATTTATTCCCTGTTTTTCACCTCCTCTCTGTACCCCCCCCCAAGTTAGGGTAAAAAAAAAAGTTGTGTCTCAGCTTTCCAAGCCACAACCCACATGACTTTATCCCATATCCACTAACCTATAATAATCTCCCTTTCCTTGCCCACCATCAAGGATCTTCTCAGCACCTTTTGTAAAAGCAAATAAAGAAAATTATTTTCTTCTTTCCTCAAACAGAAAAAAAAAATTAATCAAATTCAAATCAGTTAGTAAAAACGATGTACAAACACATACTTTTAAGTTGTCTGAACTTTTTAGACAAAGTAATGTCGTTATTATTAATTTTTGACTAGTTTTTCTTTCATCTTATTTTTGTTGCTTGCTTACACATAGTAATATCAATAGACATGACAGTATTTTGACTGAATTTTCTGAGAACTAGCATTGTCCTTATCATTCGTTTTTTGCTTAGTTCTTTCATTTTACTTTTGTTAACCTTGTAGAAGTAGTTTTCTTAAGTTGTCCAAATTATCCAAAGGAAGTATTATCATTATTATTAATATTTGCCTAGTTTTTCTTTCATCTTATTTTTGTTGCATGTTTACACTAAGTAGTAATAGTAATAGTAGTAGTAGTGTTTTTTCTGAATTTTCTGAGATAAAGCATTGTCGTAATCATTCATTTAATTAATGATGACAAAGCTTCATTAAAGAAATTCAGACGACCTAAAACCCTAACCACTAGCATTAGTAGGTGTAAACAAGCAACAAAAATACGATGAAAGAAAAACTAGGCGGAAATTAATAATAATCAAAATGTTTCATCCAAGAAATACAGACAATTTAAGGTTATAAGTCAGTTATTATTTCACTTCTTAGGAGGGGTTTTTTGTTTGTTTTTTGTTTGTTTGTTTTTTCCTTCTTTTTTTACTATTCTGCATTCTTTAATATTTCTTAAAATAATAATTATTATCATTATTATACCACGCGAGTTTTTCAAACCTGCTTAATCTGATGGTCTTTCGCAAGAGTCTGAGTGATAGCAAGTCTCCTCAAGTCTCCAGGACTCTTCTCAGTATTCTGGCCGATCGTTTGGACGGTTTCTGTATACTCGTTCTCCGATTTCCAACTCTTTCAGCTCCTTGAAGATCGTTCCGAGCGCACCACCACCACCACCAACAACAACAACAACAATAATAATAACAATGATAATAATAATAATAATAATGATAGGAGGATGATAATGAAGATGATGATGTGTAAAAAAAGCAACAAAAAATAAAATGCTAATTTTATTTGACAATTGTAGGATTAAAAAAATAAATAAATAACGGTGCCTAAAAAACGCAATAAAAAATAGTTTCTCTAACGGACACGCTCTTCAAAAATTAAAAACAATGTTTCATTTATATCTATATGATATTTTTGTTTTTAAGAAACAGAAAAAAGATGAAGAGACAGTAAAAAAAAAACTGGTAGTATGATAAGCATTCTTTTAAATGACACTATTTGTATAATATATAAAATCTTAAAATTATTAATCTATTCTAGAAGCCAGTTTTACCAGCAACAAAGTAATCAAAGCTTTTATCTTAATTGAACTTATTAATTAAATCTATATCACTTAAGCATAAAAATAAACGATGAAAAAAATCATTATATTAGCTATTCAAATTAGAGAGTACTACCTATAATCTAACTATTAATAGACATAGGTAATCGTCATTTTAAGCTTAGCTTAGTATGACACAAGGCAAGAAGTATAGAGCTTTTATGAAAAACAAGCACACTAGTATTAAAAGTTAGCATTTTTCATAATATTCAAATTTGTTCTTTAAAACGTGATACACAAACTATAACCATTTCTATATCATAATAATTGTTATATGTAGTTTTATGAAATTTATATGGAACTATCATGGGTTGTATAGGCAGAATAAAATAAAGTATTAATCTACTAAAATTTTAAAATGTTTGTATGCATTAAGTGAGCAGATAATCAGGTTTTTATTAGAGCAGTGCACTTTATTCTCAAGAGCAATTTTCAGCTTACACTGAACATAATTTTTTTAATTATCTAAAATCACAATAACAATGAAATGCTAATTAGAATCTATCACTTTTTCCTAAATAGAAGCGCTGATATCATCATGGATTAGTGCTAGAACCCAACGGGTTCGAGGGTCGTCAACTATTAGGTTAATACTTTTCATATTCAAACTAAACTTGTTCCCATTTTACAAGACACTTAACTGAAACTGTCCCGTAATATTTGCTACATTTAGAGTATGAAATGTTTGACAAGAGGCCAGAAGTACGGAGTAGACAGTGAGAATCGAACCCTCAAGATGGTCTTCCAGTGTAACTCGCTAACCCTTAAACTACACGAAAAACGCCTATCTTATATATTTGGTTATTTAAAGTTAACTTAGTTGAGACGAAAGGTCAAAAGTATGGGGCAGCCAGTGAGAATTGAACCCACAAGATGATGTGCCAGCCTAGTACGCTAACCATTATACCACCTAAGGTACATATGGGATAAAGATAGTCATTGTATTATTTCTATACTTTTATTTTACTGTAAAAAAAAAAAAAATAAGAATATTTTAAAATTACTCTATAATCAGATCGTTTGTAAGTCAAGAAGGAAAGTATACGATTTCTACTAGAGTGAATAATTTTAAACGGTTCAAATCAGGAAATGATATCTCGCAAACTGAAAGACCTTTTTATTGATAGAGGACAAAAGAAGAAGATGTCTCTTAAAGTCAAACGTACTTTTTTCTTTTTTTCTTCTTCTTCTCTTACTCCACAATAAAAACGATTTATTTAAGAGTTGGTGTATTTTTCTTAGTGTTTATCCGTCTGGGCACACTTATAAAAGTTAATCATTTGGCAAGAGAAGAAAGCTTTAGATTCCATCTGGAAGAAGAAGAAGAAATAATATTTAGTAACATAACTAGAATCCACAGTGAGAGAGCATGATTGAAAGACTAATAATTGACAGCCAGGCACATAAGAACGATTCGTATGGGAGTTAGGAGCAAGCTAAGAGGGTAGTAGAAGAGATAGAAAGCAGAATGTATTCACAACAGATTGTTACTAAGGGCAAGGCAAGCTCATATGTACATCAGTTACCCACACATATACCTCACACTACCTTTCACACACACGCGTATCGTCGACCTCGTCTTTTCAATACCCTCCCGTCTTCTTTCCTTTCCTATGAGCAAGGCTAAATCTACGGCAGGCCTACTGCTAGTGCTATGAAAAACTTGAAAGAATTATGATGAAAACGATGTAGAATTTAGCAAGTAGGAGGAAAGTCATAATGGTATAGGAAGATCGATCCCTCCTCCGTCGACACAAAAGGCCAGTACTTTATCAAATAAAGTGTTTTCTGCCTGCTGTGTCGTTCTTCCGCATTGACCGCGGCGCTGAACGAAGTGACAGCCTATTTAAGCTTTTATACTCTTAAACCATCAACAGGTTATTTCTCTCTCTTTATTTATTTATTTATTTATCTATCTATCTATCTATCTATCTATCTATCTATCTCTTTCTGACGCCCTTTCCTCTCTCAACCACCTCACAAATGAATACATTTAGTTCCGATTTAATAAGAAAAAAAAACCCCAGCTAACTAGCAACTATCAAGGTTGAATAAGGGGTAATAGCCTTTTGGCGTTACTACTCGTACAGCTAAAAAGAAGAGTTATGGTATTAAGAGTATGGGCGCCTCCCATGGTGTAGACGGTTTGTGCCATCCAGGGGAGAAAATCATTGCAGGCGGGTTCGATTCTCACAAATTTCCACATACTTCTGACCTTGTGTCCCTCAAAAAAAAAAAAAAAAAAAAAAAAAAAAAAGCTAAATAATGATCACTTAATTCTTTCTAGATATCAGTCGGTAGGACAGAGTGCAAGGAAATCATGATTCATGCCTTTCACAGGGATATTAGCGCCAAGTGAAAATGAACAGCGTCTGATGAAATTTGAACTCGGCCAATTACATTTTCGATGCTGGTAAAATGTTATACCACCACTACAGAGAGAGAGAGAGAGAGAGAGAGAGAGAGAGAGAGAGAGAGAGAGAGATCACACACACACACACACACACCTGAAAACACTTAACATCTACAAGTACCTTTCGTGGGAATTTCAAATAGTGTAATGGTTTCTGTCTAAAATTTCTGAGATGAGAAGTTGCCATTATTATTATTATTATTATTATTATTATTATTATTATTATTATTATTATTATTATTTACTCCTGAAGAGTTTTTCACATCAGCGTTAGCTGATGGTCTTTCACTGAAATTTGAGTGACAGCAAGTCTCTTCGAGTCTCCACCATTCTTCTCAGTATTCTGGCTGATCTCAATAATACTGTAGTCTGGATGGTCTTTGCTTGTCCTCTTATTTCTAAGTTGTCCAGTCCCTTTACCAAGCCTTTGAGGATTGTTCCAAGTGTACCAATTACAACTGGTATCACTGTCACCTTCATGTTCCATAGCTTACTTCATGTGAGTTTTTCACATCAGCTAATGCTGATGGTCTTTTACAGGAGTCTGAGTTGCAGCAAATCTCCACTGGTCTCCAGGACTCTTCTCAGTATTCTGGCCAATCTCAACAATGCTGTAGATTCAGTTTATTATTGTTATTATTATCATTTACACAATTCAGACCCTTGTCCTCTTCTTGGCTGTTATGTTCACGTTTCAGCCACAGTATCCTCCACTCTTCTTCAGCTAGAAGCTATTACAAAGCAAAAACAATGAAATGAGAACCGTCTACCCTGTGGATTGAATAAATGGTTTGATTCAAAATTCCCCAAAGGTTACCAAGTACGAGAGAAAAGACGCCTAAGGAAGGCCAAAGCATACAGCAGTCAAAAGGTTGTTAGGAAATAGTACTCCAAATGGTGTAAATGATGTGAATAATGGAGAGATTAGAAGAGCACGTATTTACACAACCCCTCCACCATAAGAAGTGTGTGACACAAAATTAACTTTAAAAACTAGTTTGAAATCAAAGTTTTCTTTTTCTTATATTAGTTGCCAAACCAAGGCTAAAGAAATCAGTCTGTCCAACTATTTTCATAGCTGGGGAGAAAACAGATGGATTCATGCCTTTCCCAGAGGCATTAACACAAAATGAAAAGCAAACGGCCTCATCAAAGATATAAACTTGAGTCACCAATTCCATGTATTGCAATGATAACCATTATATTAAGTACAGTATTTCTCATTATTAATCTTGTAGAATACACTGACTGCTTCTCTGCAGAGGGGTAAGACCCCCCAACAAGTGTCCTGGATATGACACTAAACAATCTGATGGTGAAGTTCCAGCAGTGCTGGAGCTTTGGGGAATATGGAGTACCCCTTCATTGCCATCGCTCCCAGGTCCACTCTGGCCCAGCGTGGTAGCACCTGATAAGGCCCTATCTATGAGTTAAATAGAACTAACAGCATACTTATGCTAAAATGAATTGTTTGAGTAAACTGAATAGCTTGAAATAGAAATGTTTTTGACAATTAAACCGTACTTACATTTAAACTGCGTGCTTATGCTTAACTGAATTATTTCAAATAGAACTGTTTTTCAACATTAAACCTGTTTTTACACTAAACTGAATTGTTATATATAACTGCTTGAATAGTTTGAAATAGAAATGTTTTTGACAATTAAACTGTGTACTTATGCTCAACGGAATTGTTTTAAATAAAACAGATTATTTACATGAAAATGAATTTGGCGTTAAATAACCTACAAAGGTTGATATGCCATAAAACCCAACTCAACCAAACCAAACCAAACATTATTAATCAGGTTGTTCCGCTGACCCTTCTTTTAATGCCATACAGAAACTATTTTGCATACACATAAATCCCAAAAATGATTCTATGTGGCCTTTTAGACAGACAATAGTAGTTTAAAATACCTGACTTTTGCTACAGACATCAAGGTAGACTTTTAATCTTACCCTTGTTAGAGCACGGCCAGCTAGTAAATATTTACAAGTTAGCCGTGGTTAGAGCTATGGTGAAACTATTGAACATGCTTGCATATAAAAAAAGTTGATCCTAAGTATTTTTTGTAGGGGTTTCCACATATTCTAATTATATATATATATATAAATTCCTGACCAATGACAATCCTTTTTATCTTTATTTTGAATACATTTCTACATTAGATCATTAAATAATTATAAATGAATTCACATTACTAAAACATATTCTGCCCAATAATTCTTCCATCGGCTACCAACAATACTTTTCTTCCTAATTTTCAAAGCATTTTTACTGTAAATCATTGACAACATATGTAATGACAACATATATATATATATATATATATATATATATATATATATATATATATGTTGTCAATGATTTACAGTAAAAATGCTTTGAAAATTAGGAAGAAAAGTATTGATGGTAGCCGATGAAAGAATTATTTACACACACACACACACACACACACACACACACACACACACACACACACACACACACATATATATCCTATTCTACCAGTAATGCTTGTATTAATTCCAGACCACTGAAGAAACCCTTTCTACCTGATTTTAATGCATCCGCATAGTAAACTCATATAATCCTATTTTTGTGTCAAGCTATGGGTTACATAGTACCATTACTGTTCTTCTACAAGAATTGTTTAGGCATTATATAACCCACAAAGGTTGATATGCCATTAAACAAAGAAAACCATCTAAATCATATTTTGTAGGCATGTCCTTATGACATAGAGGCTAACATGCTTGACTGTGACATCACAGTAAGTACACTATTACATTCACTTTTAGACAAATACTCTAAGGAAAGATATGAAGCTTCTATTCCCCTAAACAACAGGTTTAATAGTTCTTCTACAAGGATGGCTTTGGCATCAAATAACCCAGAAAGGTTGATATGCCATTAAAATAAAGAAATCGTAATAAACCTTTATGATTCACAATATTTTCTTTAAGTGGGTTTCTTTATACAAATACAGGACTCTATACTTAATTTGCTATTAAGTAGGGGATCAGTTTTCTATTATAAATAAGTACTAAAATGATCCCCCACTAGAATATTCTTAAAATACACAAACGAGCCCTCGATCACCCTCAGCTATGGGTTATATAGCACCACTACTGTCCTTCTTATAAGATGGCTTTGGCATTAAATAACCTATGAAGGTTGGCATGCCAAAGAAACCAAAACAAACCTTTATGATTCACAATATTTCCCCCTTTAAGTTGGTTTCTTTATACAAACATAGTACTCAATACTTAATTTGTTATTAAGTAGGGGATCAGTTTTCTATTATAATTAAGTATCAAAATGATCCCTCACTTTAGAATATCTTTACAATACACAACCAAACCCTCAATCACCCAACTATGGGTTAAATAATATCACTGCTGTTATTCTACAAGAATGGCTTTGGTATTAAATAACCTGGAAAGGTTGATATGCCATTAAAACAGAGACTAAAACAAACTATCAGTAACACAAGTCCTAATTTCTGACCACCGATATTCACTGCCCTAACAAATATCTGCCTGCAAAATTTGGTTTTAATCATCAAATACACTCCACCCACCTACTTCAAGAAAGATTAAGTTTCTTTGTGTCAAAAAAAATATATATATTTCTATAGATTTTTTTTTTTGTTTTTTTTTTAATAACACAGTGCAGAAGTGGTAGATAGAGTAGTTATAAAGTTAGTGGGTACTGATCAAGAAAGCTGAATCTTTATCTCCAAACAACTAATTCAACACTAAAATATTAACTGGATTATTGATTCATCACTTTCAACAACAACCAGAATTGGCTGTCATGATTTATGTAATGTTTAGGGGGAATGAAAGTTTTGAGATATTTGTTTAAAAAATAATTCTAATACATTTCTGTGGTAAAATGATTTCCAATGAATTTCTATTAACAATTTTAGCATTTGCTGTGTCACTAAAGATCTAATTATTAAAATGAATGAAAGTTCTGAGATATTTGTTTAAAAAATGATTATAATGTATTTCTATAGTAAAATAATTTCTAATGAATTTCTTTAAATGCTTTTAGTAGTTGTTGAATTATTATATTAGATTATTTGATCCTTAAAGTGAATAAAAAGTTACGAATATATTTTCATGAATCCAAAGTTAGGTTTCTATTATTTTTTTTTTTTTTAATTTCCTGGAAGAAAAACAGAAAAATTGTTGGATTAAAAATGAATTTATTTTAAGATTTTAATTATTCTTTTAACCAAGTATTACTTAGCTTTAACTTTTTCAAGTGTTTGGAGAAAGTTATTTCAGTTTTCTCATTCTTAAAGAGATGCTCAATAACTAAAGTTTACATCATTAGGGTTAAGGTGCTTTATACTTGGAGCCTAATCAACACATTACTATATATATATATATATATATATATATATATTCTTTTTTTTTTTTTTTTTCTTTAAGAAAAAACCAAAGACCGGTTAATTTAGGATTATAAATTTATTTCCATCCTGTTTTTCAGTTTCTGGTGTAAACCAAAAATACGAAGAAAAATCCACCAGGAAAATTTAGATGTTCAGCTCCTGAATGATTTTCTTGTTCTGAAGGAATTACTCCCAACTCTGGTTAAACTGGACCGAATAATATATATATATATATATATATATATATATATATATATATATATATATATATATATATATATATATATATATATATTTAATTCATGGAATATAGACTGCGACCATCTCCATATTATATTGCACTTGGTTTGACACATACCAACAAAGTGATTTAGTGACAACCAACACTCTTATAATATAATATAATATATATATATATATATATATATATATATATATATATAGTTTTGTTTTGTTTTATGGTATATCAACCAAATCCTTTTCATACATATATTAAATATATGATTTCTAAACACATTTTGTAGATAGCATTTTTAAACAAGCCTGAGCTCATTTTTTTTCACACACTTATTTCTAGCAAATATGAATAATTCCCTTTACTATTAACATAGTTTAATGTTTTCAAGTATTTCGAACAATCCAATCTCACATAAGTCATTTGTTTACACTCAGTTTAATTGTTAAACAGTTCCACTTGACCCACAGAGAGAACCCTGTCAGAGGCTACTACTCCAGGCCAGAGTGGACCTGGGAGCAAAGCAGTTGTAGGGTATTCCACATTCCCCAAAGGACCAGCATTACTGAAGCCTCACCATCAGATTGTTTAGAGTTGTATACTCATTGGATACTCATTGGAAGGAGTTTTACTCCTCTGCAGGGATGCAGTGGTATATTTTGCAACCCCAGCTCACTGGGATGGATATATATAAGTAATGTAAAGTTAGCATCTGTAGTCGAAGGTGACCCAAAATCTCACTTTTTAATAGCTACTACACTGAGGTGTAGGGTGGGGCACTACTCCATTCCCTGGATTGCTCCACTTTACCCTTGATATGTATCTTATAATGCTGAGTGTTAAGCAAGGCGGTATCAAGTACCATTTTTTGAGTTTTTGGTATGACTCAACCTGGGATTGAACCCCAGTTTCCTGGGCCATTGACAAACACTCTACTCATAAGGCCAAAATATATAAGTTCTTTGAAGAAACCCACAAGATGGAAACTCTGAGTAAGAACTAAATAATCTTTAACAGGATGTAAATATCTTTTTGGACCTATTTAATTTGAAATATTTACTTTTTTCTCTCTTGGGACCAACAAAAAATTTTTTTACATTATACATACATACATATATATATATATATATATATATATATAAAGATAGTAAAATTTTTTCTTGAATGAGAAAAATATTCAATTAGAGCAAAATAAAATCTAAAATTAATGTTTTCTCACCTCTTAATGACAGTCTTCAATGAGTATGAGGATAATTAATAAATAAAGTGAAATATTGCCTAAGGAGTTGGCAGTAGGAAGCGTTGTTTACAGTTGCACTTTTTCTTAAGGAAATCAACAATATTAGGTCCTTTCAGGTCCCAGAATACAGTATTATCATCTTTACTAAGTGCTGAGCCCGGAACTTTTTCTTTACCAGAGAGTCAGTGTTTCCACTCCATGGTCTTTTTGACTATGGCTAATAGTGGCAAATCCACATTCAGCCCATTTGTAAAGATTTTTTTAAAACTAAAACATACTTCTCTATCCATCTCACACATTCTTCTATAAATTTCACATGGTTTGCACTTCTCAGCCACCAAAAATTCTATGACAGACTTCTGTTCAAGACTAGGGAACAGTGTTTGATTTACAGCAAGTTTAAATAGCCTCAGCACAAATATTTCTGCAAGATTTAAGTGATTTTTGGCTATAAACTATTTCAAAACAATATAGAGTTAACATACGAGGTGCATAAGATAAGTTTCCAGATTTTTTTTGTATGGGCACTTTTATTGATAGTACACACATGAAACTCTAGTCCCCTTTGAAGTAATCTCCTCCGACTGCAATGCACTTGTACCGTTCAAACAGCTTCTGGAAGGCCCCATGGAAGTCCTCTTATGTGATCATGTCAATGACCTTCGTCATAGCCTCTTTCATCTCTTCAATTGTCTCATAACGACAGCCTCTGAGCTTAGGGAATAACCAAAAGTCACAGGGACCAACGTCTGGACTATAGGGAGGCTGATGAACTGCATTGATGCCCAACTTAGTCAAATAGTCTGTGATAAGGATGGAGTTGTGGACTGGTGCATTGTCCTAGTGGAAATGCCACTGACCCGATTTGAAGAGTGCTGGCCTCTTCCAACCGAATCTCTTCCTGAACTCCCTTGAAACCTCAACATAGTAACCCTAACCCTTTGGCCAATCAACTCTGGTATATTGACTTCCTTACTCCTCCCACACCTCTCATCATCCCTCACAGACTCCCTGGCTTGCTTGAATCTCTTATGCCACTCAAAAACTGATGCTCAATTCATGCAAGATGGTCGAAAAGCAGTCTGAAGCATTCCATACGTTTCTGTGGCATTTTTTCCAAGTTTAAAACACAATTTTATTGCATATCATTCTTCTAAAGTGTCAGATTGCATTTTTTTAAATTCACCAGCTGTGATAATCAGGTTTTTGTAGGGTGTATTCCAATTGCTACTGTAGTTGTTCATTTGAAGCTGAAATTATAAAAATTGGTCAGTCATCTCATTAGATGTATAGCAATAACATAGTGAATTTTCAAGAGTCTACGACAATTTTAAATGCCCATACGAAAAAAGTCTGGAAACTTATCGTATGCACCTCGTATATGTAAAAAATTCTGGAAAAAAAAAAAGAATAAATAAATAAATAAATTTGCTTGATTGAATCCAGGTCTCCCGGATCATTAGCAAACGTTCTAACCATTATGCCAATGGACCAGTAAGCAATTTATATTTGGGGACAATTTCCATAATAATACAACAGTAAGGTTTACATCAGTGACGTACTCCTCTGGAACCCTTCAAATGGATGAGCAAAGGCACGACAACCAGCTAGAACCTATATACAACAGCTCTGTGCCGATACGGGATGTAACCATGAGAACCTGCCGAAAGTGATGGACGATAGAGAAGGGTGGTGGGAGAGGGTCAGGGA
>CAUZXS010006565.1:0-30000 GCA_963585895.1 Sepioteuthis lessoniana
TATAGATATATATATATATAATGTGTGTATAGATATATATATATATATATAATGTGTGTATAGATATATATATATATATATAATGTGTGTATAGATATATATATATATATATAATGTGTGTATAGATATATATATATATATATATAATGTGTGTATAATATATATATATATATATATATATAATGTGTGTATAGATATATATATATATATATAATGTGTGTATAGTATATATATATATATATATATATAATGTGTGTATAGATATATATATATATATATATATATATAATGTGTGTATAGATATATATATATATATACTATATATATAATGTGTGTATAGATATATATATATATATATATATATATAATGTGTGTATAGATATATATATAATATGATATATAATATATAATGTGTGTATAGATATATATATATATATATATATATATATAATGTGTGTATAGATATATATATATATATATATATATAATGTGTGTATAGATATATATATATATATATATATATAATGTGTGTATAGATATATATATATATATTATATATAATGTGTGTATAGATATATATATATATATATATTATAATGTGTGTATAGATATATATATATATATATATAATGTGTGTATAGATATATATATATTATATTATATATAATGTGTGTATAGATATATATATATATAATATAAGTGTGTATAGATAAATATATATATATATATAATGTGTGTATAGATATATATATATATATATATATAATGTGTGTATAGATATATATATATATATATATATAATGTGTGTATAGATATATATATATATATATATATAATGTGTGTATGATATATATATATATATATATATATAATGTGTGTATAGATATATATATATATATATATAATGTGTATATATATATATAATATATATAATTATATATATATATATATATATAATGTGTGTATAGATATATATATATATATATATATATAATGTGTGTATAGATATATATATAAATTATGTGTTATAGATATATATATATATATATAATGTGAGTATAGATATATATTATATATATATATATGTGTGTATAGATATATATATATATATATATATATATAATGTGTGTATAGATAATATATATATATATATATATAATGTGTGTATAGATATATATATATATATATATATAATGTGTGTATAGATATATATATATATATTTATATAATGTGTGTATAGATATATATATATATATATATCTATAATGTGTGTATAGATCTATATATATATATATATATATAATGTGTGTATAGATATATATATATATATATATATATAATGTGTGTATAGATATATATATATATATATATATATAATGTGTGTATAGATATATATCTATATATATATAATGTGTGTATAGATATATATATATATATATATATATAATGTGTGTATAGACTATTATATATATATATATATAATGTGTGTATAGATATATATATATATATATATAATGTGTGTAGATATATATATATATATATATATATGTGTGTAGATATATATATAATATATATAAATGTGTGTATAGATATATATATATATATCTATATAATGTGTGTATAGACTATAATATATATATATATAATGTGTGTATAGATATATATATATATATATATATAAAGTGAGTATAGAGAATAATATATATATATATATAATGTGTGTATAGATATATATATATAATATAATTATAGTATATATATATAATATATATAATGTGTGTATAGATATATATATATAGATATATATAATGTGTGTAGATATATATATATATATATATATCTAATGTGTGTATAGATATATATATATATCTAAATAATGTGTGTCTAGATATATATATATATATATATAATGTGTGTATAGATATATATATATATATATATATATAATGTGTGTATAGAATAATCTATATAATATATAATGATAGCTATATATTATATCTATATATATAATGTGTGTATAGATATATATATATATATATATATAATGTGTGTATAGATATATATATATATATATATATATATAATGTGTGTATAGATATATATATATATATATATATATATATAATGTGTGTATAGATATATATATATATATATATATATATATATAATGTGTGTATAGATATATATTATATATATATATATATATATAATGTGTGTATAGATATATATATATATATAATATAATATAATGTGTGTATAGATATATATATATATATATATATATATATATAATGTGTGTATAGATATATATATATATATATATATATATATATAATGTGTGTATAGAATATATATATATATATATATATATAATGTGTGTATAGATATATATATATATATATATATATAATGTGTGTATAGATATATATATATATATATATACTATATATATAATGTGTGTATAGATATATATATATATATATATATATATATAATGTGTGTATAGATAATATATATATATATATATATATATATAATGTGTGTATAGATATATATACTAAAACTATATATATATACTAACTATCATAGTATAGCTATATCTAATATATATATAGATATATAATAAAGTGGTATAGATATATATATATATATATATATATATAATGTGTGTATAGATAATAAATATATATATATATATAATGTGTGTATAGATATATATAATATATATATAATATAATGTGTATAGATAATTATAATATATATATATATAAATGTGTGTATAGATATATATATATATATATATATAATGTGTGTATAGATATATATATATATATATTTTCAACATATCAGCTTTAGTTGAATGTGCAGTATGATTAATTTTTCCAACCATTTCCCAGTACTACAGTACACGTTCATTATGTTTTTTTTCTCTTTAATCACATTTTTTTCTTTATAAGTCTTCAGTGCGTCTAGACACGCAGGATTCTACCAGCTGGATCAATTAAGATATTTATTTGATTTGAGCTTGACACGAAAACTACGATATCCAACCCGTTAGCCAGCAACCCATGTAATCTCCAGGTAACGCCCTCTGAATTATCCCTCTCCATTTCTTATTTTTTCTACGCCATGAAGAATTGTCGAACAGAATTTCTTTTGTTTTTTTAAAGCCACTAGTCTAGGAGAATTAAAACTCCATGCAAAACTGCAGGTTTCGTTTTTAAAAATTTTCTTTTTCATATTTTATCGGTGGTCGAGTGTCCGGATAGATACATATCTGTTATTTAAAATAAATTTTTTATGGATTAAAAAAATGTGAATAAATAAAGCCCCCATTCTATTGACATTGCTTCCATACTGAAACCTGTCAGTCTGATTTTCCAGATTGTCATCTAAAATATATAAACTCCTATTCCCCGTCATGCACAGGAAGAAAATATTAAAATACATGGCGTAACTGAATTAAATATTTCCTCTGAACCAAATAATCAATCATGTCATTGTAGATAACAACAAAAGGCGAAGAAGTAATGTACCCAGATAACCTCGTGGTGTTGTAGAAATTTACTAAGCAAATGGCCATATGAACGGGGTACCCAATGAAACTCGAAATTACTCGTGTCTACCTTATGGTGTAGTGGTTAACGTGCTTGACTGTGACATCGTAGTGTGTGAGTTCGAACATTTTTGTACGATTGCTTTAACTTTGGGCTTAATAATCTTTGAAAATATATGAACTTTCTTATCCTTCAAGTCATGGGTTAAATAATACCAATATTCTCCTTCTATAAGGATGGCTTTGGCATCTGCAAGGGATGAGACCCCTCCCAACGTGTGTCCTGGATATAAAACTAAATAATCTGATGGTGAGGTTCCAGTAATGCTGGGCCTTATAGGAATGCACAGTATCCCTTTATTGCCATTCACTCTGGCCCGTAGTCCTAGCACCTGATATGATCAGTGGGTCAGATAGAACTAAACTGTGTACTTATGTTAAACTGAATTGCTTGAAACAGGACCGTTGTATTAAATAACCTACAATATCTAATAACCTACAACGGCGTGGTAGCATCGGATAGGGCTCTATTTAAGGGTTAAGTAGAACTGGTGGCATACTTATGATAAAGTGACTTGTTTGACTAAACATGATTGCTTGAAATAGAAATGTTTTTGACAATTAAATCATGTGCCTATGCTAAAATAAATTCTCTGAAAGGAAACTGTTTTTGACATTTATACTCTACTTACACTAAACTGAATTGTTTAATATAGAACTGTTTTGACATTTAACTGTGTACTCATGCCGAACTGAATTGTTTGAAATAGAAATGTTAGAAATTAAATTTGATATTAAATAAACTACAATGGTTGATGTGCCATAAAACGAAATCATACGAATAATTCGATTTTCTATTAATCATTTGTTTACCCACAATTAATTGGATATACGTATAACACTTTGTTGATAATTTCATTTTTAAATGAATGAGAACTAATTTGTTTGCATATCAGTATTGGTATTGTCTCTACACAGTAAAATGGCTTCCATTATTATTATCTAAATCTTAAAAGTCTATTCAGTCTCAATCATTTGTTTGCAGACCGTGAAGGGGTTACAATTAATAATTCAATTCAACACTATTCATTTATTTGCGCACAGTCAAATCGTTGCAAGTATTTTAATGTAATACCAATAATTCACTTTAGGCACATAGTTAAAGAATTTCAAGTATTGCTATCTATTAATTCAACATCACTCATTTGTTTGCACACAGTTAAATGGTTTCAAGTATTGCTATGTATCACTAATAATTCAATTTAACATCAGTCATTTGTTTTACACACAGCTGAAATGTGAAGGATTACTGTTTGGCCCACCGATAGGTGTTAACACTCTGGGTCAGAGTGGACCAGGGAGCGATGGCAATGAAGGGGTACTCCGCATTCCCCAAAGCTCAAGTATTACCGTGGCCTCACAAATCGATTGTTTAATGTCATATCCAGGGATGGAGGGGTCTTATCCCTCTGCGAAGATGCAGTCGGTGTATTCTTCAGCCACCCCCCATCAGCCGACAGGGCTAACGAACGAGTTTGCTTTTGCTAAGCTTTATTTACTTACCTGGACTTGAGGTCCCGTTACGATTAAGATTCTTTTGTATTTATAGTGAACTAACTCCAAGAGGAGACAACTTATGTTTGATTTCAACACAGTAGTAAAATAAATCAGTAACATAGGACATATTTATTTTTAAAAATATATATTAATAATAGTTCTGGAATTCTAAAGTCGTTCTAACTTCGTATTAAATCTCGTTCTTGCATTTTGCTTTTCAGTTGAAAAAGGAGTCGTGGCGTATTGGCTTGACTGCGACATCGTAGTAATCGAGTTCGTGCTTTTACGTTTAGTTTCGGGCTAATGCCTCTTTTGGGAAAGGGAAGACTTAAATAGTACTGTCCTTTTACAAGGACAACTTAAATAGTACTGTCCTCTACTAAGGATGGCTTAAATAGTGCTGTCCTTTTTACAAGGATAGCTTGAATAGTAATGTCCTCTACTAAGGATGGTTTAAATAGTACTGTCCTTTTTACAAGGATAGCTTAAATAGTACTGTCCTTTTTATAATGATGAATTAAATAGTACTGTCCTTTTTATAAGGATGACTTAAATAGTACTGTCCTCTACTAAAGATGGCTTAAATAGTGCTGTCTTTTTTACAAGGATGGCTTAAATAGTACTGTCCTTTTTACAAGGATGAGTTAAATAGTACCGTCCTTTTTATAAGGATGACTTAAATAGTACTATCCTCTACTAAGGATGGCTTAAATAGTACTATCCTTTTTATAAGGATGACTTAAATAGTACTGTCCTTTTATAAGGCTAGCTTTGGCACACAGTCATATCATGTATTCGTATCAAATACAAATAATCTGGTTTCATGTAATTATTTCTTTTTATTAATCATTTATTTGCACACAGTTATTTGCTTACAGGTGGTTCTTGATAATCTTTAGTAAACAATTTTAACTAGTAAAGTTGGCGAACATAGTCGAGCGCGGCCCGAAGGCTCCCTTTTCATTTGCTACTACACCGAAGTGTAGGGGAGGTCGCAACTCTTATCCCTGGATTGCTCCACTTTACCCTTGATACATGTCCTATAATGTTGAGTGTTAAGCAAGTACCATTTTTTTTAGTCTTTGGTATAACTCGATCTGAGATGGAACCCCGGTCTCCCAGGCCATAGGCGAACACTATCCACGAGGCCAATGGGCCGGTTTAAACAATTATAAGTTGGCGACCTTAGTCAAGAGTGACTCGAAGGCTCCCTTTTCCATAGCTACTACACCGAGGTGTAGGGGAGGGCGCTATTCCTTTCCCTGGATTGCTCCACTTTACCCTTAATCTCTACCTTATATCGCTGAGTGTTAAGCGAGGTGGCATCGAGTACCATTTTTTGAGTCTTTGGTATGACTCGACCTGGGATTGAACATAGACCTTCCGGGTCATTGGCGAACACTCTAACCATTATGCCAAAAACTTCAAGTAACTATTCTGAATACAAATAATTTGATTCTAACGCATTGTTTTCAGACCCAATAGTAATTTGCATAAAGTTGTATTATTTCAAGTATTCCTTTGTAATACTAACGATTATATTTTTAGAATTATTATTTCTATTTAACAATAGTCTTGTATTTGCCAACAGGTTATTTGCTTTCAAGTGGATTATAACCTTAAAAAAAACCCAACTAACTATTCGAAATTAAAATAATTTGCAATTATTGCATCAAGTATTCTATATAAGAATACTTGATGCAATAATTGCAAATTATTTTAATTTCGAATGATTTTTAAACAGTTTTATTTTTTACAAGTCAGATTAGGCCAGGGATTAATTGCAATGAAAAGGGCACTTTACTCTTCCCATATCTTCAGAACTAGAGCCTCGCAATCAGACGTTGTTAGTCTCTCTCTCTCTCTCTCTCTCTCTCTCTCTCTCTCTCTCTCTCATATATATATATATATATACACCACACTATGGTATGGATATTTCTCTCTCTCTCTTATATCTATATAAATAAAAATGTAAATGTTTGTTACTAACCGATAATCTCCAGTTTTATACCACTAATTGGTTTAAAATTTTCTGGGAGTATTTTATTCGGATTCAGGAGTGTTTTTATATACTTAATATCCAAAAATATTACAATAATTAAAAAGTATTTTTAATAAGTCGTTTTTTTCCCGAGAAAAACCGAACGCAAATAATGAAAGTAAACATTACTTTCGTTTTCCAAGAATTTTACACGAGAATTTTTTTCTGCTTTTATCACTTTTCTTTCTTTTTTGGTTAACTTAAACAGAGACGCTAAACTTTAAACTATATTTTGTTGGTTCAGTACTAAGTAAATTTCTTTTTATTCTAACGAATTGTTTACAAAATATTTTCTTTTCTTTTTTTCAACATTCCTTTTTTTTGTTTAACTTCAACGAAAGACATCCATTAAAAAGTTTTCTTTCTTAAACCATATTTCGTCGGTTCAGCAGTAACGAATTGTTTACTAAATATCTTATTTTCTTTTTTCAACATTTCTTTTTTTTTGTTTAACTTCAACGAAAAACATTCCCCATAATTTTTCTTTCGTTTTATTATTATTATTATTATCGATAAGACACTAAACTTTAAACCATATTTCGTTGGTTCAGTAGTAACGAATTGTTTACTGAAGACATTCCTTAAAGTTTTCTTTCGTTAATAAACTTTAAACCATATTTCATTGGTTCAGTAGTAAGTAAATTTCTTTTTATTCTAAAAACTTATTAAATTATTTCTTCATTATTGATATCCCATTTATTTTGTTTAATAGATATTTTATGGTGAGCCAATTATCATGTTGCGAAATATTAACTAGCCCAAGCTTTGTAATGGCACACGTCTTTCAGTAAAAAAATTAATGGGCAACATCATAGAAGCAACAATTTTGACAGGGCCTTTCAAAGGTGAAGATGTCTTCATACCGCGAATTCCTATGATTCCAACAGATATGTCATTTCAATTTAAAAGATTGCAGTTCCCAATTCGATTGGCATTTGCAATCACGATCAATAAAGCACAGGGACAATCTTTAGAATTATGTGGCTTATATTTACACACTGATAGCTTCTCACATGGCCAATCATATGTTGCCTGTTCCAGAGTCGGCAATCCAGACAATCTCTTTATCTACACGGAAACTGGAACTACCAAGAATATTGTGCATCTACAAGTATTGGAAAATTAAAAATATTAGAAACATGCATTTTCTTTTTTTTCCCCATTTAAACCAACTGAGCAACAACAACGTGTGGCCGGGTACAGCTAGTGTGTGTATATATATATATATATATATATATATATATATATATATACACCTCTTTCTGGTATGGATATTTCTCTCTCTCTCATATGTACACACCACACTCTGGTATGGATATTTCTCTCTCTCTCATATGTACACACCACACTCTGGTATGGATATTTCTCTCTCTCACGAGACAGGATTTGACATAAGGTCTTTTTTTATAATGGTGGTTATAAAGGAGAAGGGGTCGGGCACGAGCCGAGATTTGTGTCCAGCTTAACTATACAGGTCACAGGCTGACAGTGCAAAGTGAGCAAGCTGATCCTGCACAACTTGAACTCACTAGATATAACGTGAGTCAGGCATGTATCCCTGTTCACAGCTTAAACTATACTCGAGTGTTCGAGTGTTATACGATATATCATTTTTATATCCTAAATAAGCCATGGAATTTCATTCTGTGAGAGAAAGTCTCTGTTGCGTAATGGCTAAAGTGTTGAACAGCCTGCGACATCATTGCAGCCAGGTTCGAACGAAAAGTAAAGTTGGCAACCGTAGTCGAGGGCGACCAGAAGGCTCCCTTTTCAATAGCTACTACATCAAGGTGTAGGGGAGGGCGCTACTCCTTTCCCTGGATTGCTTCACTTTACCCTTGATACGTACCTTTATATTGCTGAGTGTTAAGCAAGGAGGTATCAAGTACCATCTTTAAATTCTTTCGTATGACGCGACGTGGGATTGAACCAAAGTCTCTTGGACCATTGGTGAAACTACAGTGGTGTTTATACGTTCGCTTTCAGACTAATATCTTAGGAAAAGGCGTGAACCCTTTTATCCCCTCCTGATATGGGTTGAATATTAGCACTTACTGCCCTACAATAATTGCTTTGGCATTACATAACCCACGAAGATCCAAGTTCTTGCAAAGATAGAATTTTTTGTCAGATTTTTAATGTTTGAGACATTATCAAAGATCCATTCTGACTTGTATCCCCCCTCTTTTTTTATATTCGACCAGTACCGCCATTTTTCTCGTGAGGTTTGACACTAAGTCTTCTAATTACCGTTCTAAACATCTAGAGTCGCTTGGCAAAGTAATGACTTCTATTAAAGTAATCCCAGAAGTTCAAAGGTAGATGTTGGATGTATACCAATAGTTAGAATCTTCTCGCAAATAACATATGATTTTTTGTCTCATGCTAGAAATACTAGAGTAGCGGCAATTTAGCGAAGTGTCATCCGACGTGAAAGCAGAGGCATGTCCATGAATTCCTTCATTTGAAAAATTGACATTCATCGACGTTTGCTGATCGTTTACGCAGATCAGTTAGGCGACCAGTCATGCCTTCCAGCAGTGGTGACAGAGAAACGGACTCTTAACGGTAATGCCACCATTGCTGCCGAGAAAGAGTTGGTCGCATCCGCTGTTTCTTATTTTGACGAACGCGTCAGGAAACCCAACGGTGTTAATATGCTTCCAGTATTTGTCTCAGAAAATAAGAGGCATTGGTTTGATTTGCAGCATGCAAGTTCTTGTTCTTCGTTTGTAGAAATGAACATATAAAAATATGGGGTTCTGTAGCTAAGAACTTGTTCAATCCAATAGTGTTATGCTTCCTATGGCCGCTGAAATAATAATAATAAAAAAAGTAATTACTTTCGGAGCTATTATCTTACTAGCACGGTATCATATTTACCAACCCCTCTGCTCGGGCAGGATATGACACAAGGTCAAATTTTTAAGCGGAGTTACACAGGTTTGAATTCAGGGTTTTCCTTTTCCTTGACTAGTTGCCTCACCAAGGCTGAAGAACTCAGTCTGCCCTACTATTTACCCGTAGCTGGAGGAAGAATAATTGGATTCATACCTTTCCCAAGGGTGTTAGTGCTATGTGAAATTCAGTCTGTCTCGTCCAGGATTTGAACTCGTGTCGTCGTGTCCATTTCCTACGACGATAACCATTACACCACGGGCACCTCCAGATGCACTGTATGCATGTTTTGATTCATCGCTGTTGAAAAGGCCCAGCCGTTGGTGATGACCACGAGCAAAAAGTTCTTGATAGCAGAAAACTTGCTCTATGCAACCGTATTATCGCACTCACTGCATTTATCAAATCAATAGGGAGCATACATTTAGATGCACGGCATGAAAATTCAGATTGTGTGATTGATTGATTTTAACTGTTCGTCTGAGGTTATTTTTTGGTTAGGGAATTGGTTAGATTCGTATTTACATTTGAAATTTTATGTAGTTTTAGGTGTGTTTTTTTTTTTTTTTTTTTTTTTGTATATCAAGAATTCCTATCTAATATAAATAATTTGCACACTGTTGTATGGTTTCAAGTATTCCTTTCTGATATAAATAATTTGCAAACAGATCTATTTGAATCTTATACAGGACTCTATCAGGTACTACCGCTCTGGGTCAGAGTAGACCTGGGATTAACAGTAATGAAGGAGTCCGCCATATTCCCGAGAACTCCGGGCTCATCCCTAGATGCAGTTTTGTGTTTTAACTAGGATACTCTCAATTTTTGTGGTAGTGGAGAGTCTTGTCCATGTACAATTTAGGGGATACAGTGTAGTTTAAGCCCCATCAATAGGGCGGACAGCAAACGTTTTATCGATCTATCTATCAATCGATCCCAATTCGTTTCTAAGTTTTTTCTTATCAAAACACCGTTTACGAGAACGTATGAATGCAGCAGATAGAAATCTCTCTCTCTCTCTCTCTCTCTTTATATATATATATATATTTGAAGATAGGAAGGTCCACGAAGAGATTTGTATTTTTAAAATTTATTTTGTTCTTACATACGTGTGTATGATTCCAGTTTTTCGCTTTCGTCAGAGAACATATATGGCTCAAGGCCTTGTTAATGGGGTACTCAATAAGACTTGAACTTACTTGCGTTTGTAGTTTGAATGATTTTCAGTTAGTTATGGGTTTATATAGAGGTCTTCCTCTCCTCTGAGAGTGTGTTTACCTTAGTCTGCTTTACCCCTCTTTGATATTTGATGTTTTTGTCGTTGTTTGTGTGTGTGTGTGTGTGTGTGTGTGTGTTGGAGTGGTTTTGGATTTCACTAACAGTTATTTTTTCTGTGTGTGTGTGTGTATGAGTGTATCTTGGGGATTTTTGTCTATCTATGGTAGTATGGTTTGAAATTCACTGGTAACGTTTTTCCTAATAGTTTTTGTCGGTTATATATGTGTGTGTGTGTGTGTATATATATATATATATATATATATTTCCAGTTTGATGTTTTCGTCAGAACATGTTTGACACAAGGTCTAGTTGAGGGGATATTCAATGAAACGTGAACTTACTTTGTATTTGTAGTTTGAATAGTTTTTACTTTGTTTTTTCTTAGAGTGTGTTTCTCTTAGCCTACTTTATCCCTCATTTACCTTTGATATTCGACACGTTGTGTGTTGGAGTGGTTTCAAATTTTGCTTATTGTTATTTCTCTCTCTCAGTGTGAATGTATTTCTTGAGATTGGCTTTTTTTGGTATATATACATATATTTCCATTTGTGTGTGTGTGATTCATGCTTTATTCAACTTTGGGTTAGATTTATCTATAAAATTATTTTCCTTAATTTGAAATAGCGTGTAGTCGTTGGTTTGATGAATTGGCATTATTTCAAATTTAATCTGACAACATTGGTATAGGTGTTTCGATACATTTGATTTTCTTTTTCCTTGTGTTTTGATATTATTCCTGTGTAGTGATGTCCTTGTATTAAGGGCCTGTGTTGATCCTATGTATATTTCTTTGCATTCGCCACATTCAATTATGTAGACTACGTTTTTTTTTTTTTTTAGTTGAAGCTCAAGTTTTTATTTTGAATTTCGTTTCTGTGTTTTTAAAGATATAGAATTTACCTTCTATAATTATATCCCATATTTTGCATCGTTTATTATTGCATTTGGTAACTCTTTGGGTTCTTCTCCGAATGTTGAAGAGGTGAGTATTCTTTTAAGGTTTTTGGGTTGTCTCTGGCTTTTAATGATTTTTTGTTGTCTAGTATTTCTTTTTTTTTCTTTAAGTTCGAGATTTTTCATTATTTCTGTGAATAGTTCTGAATTATTTTTGTTGTAAGTCGCGGCGTATGCTTGGGGTTTCTCGTTGTTTTTATTTTTTTTCGGGTACCTTAATTCTCTTTGGGGTATTTTTTCTGCTAATTCCAACCCTTTATTTATTAGTTTTGTTGGGTATCCTCTCTAGTGTAGGGTTGTGCGTAGTTCTTTAAGGCGAGTTTTTTTAATTTTTTAATTTTAGGTTTTTAGTCGTGATTATTGTGTCTATTCTACAAGGGATAGATTTTATACATTTTTGGGGGTGGTGGCTTTTGAAGTGGAGGTATTGTTGGGTGTCTGTTGGTTTGTGGTAGATATCTGTGATGATTTGGCCATTTACGTTTTTTTTTATAAGGATGTCTAAAAATGGTAATTCTTTTAAGCTGTTTTCCATAGTAAATTTTATTTTGCGGTGTAGGTTTTGTAGTAGGTCGTGCAATTCGTTGATGTCTTTCCATGGGTATTTCCAGAATATGAAGCAATCGTCCAAATATCTTTTCCATGATTTGGTAAATTCTTCTTTTATGTCGTTGCCGTATTTTTTTCCTATTATTTCATATAAGTTTTCTTCAAAATATGCTAGGGTTAAGGTAGCTAATGCTGGCGCCATTTTAGTTCCCCCAGCTGTTCCTAGGGTCTGGATATAGTTAATGTTATTGAATTGGAAAGAGTTATTATTAAGGATTATTTCTCTATCTTCTATGATAAATTGTTTGTTAAATCTTGGGTGTAATGTCTCTTGGTATTTATCCATTCAAAATGAGATGGCTTTTTTCCTAATCCATGGGGGGATGTTGCTATATTGGTTTGTGACGTCAAATGTAACTATGAGTGTGTTGGAATCAATATTTTATGGTATAGTTTAAGAATCTATGTTGTCCTCAATATAGCTTATTTTATTTAGGAAAGGTTGTAGCAAAATGTTTATAAGTTTGCAAAGTCTGCTAGTCGGACATGACGGGTGTGCTACAATGGGCCTAAATTTGAGATCACTGGGGCTTTGGATTTCTATATATTCAGATTTTTGTGTTTCTACGGCATTTTTTATTTGTTTGGACTTGTGAATTATTGATATTCCGTAGAAGTTACTGGTTTTGGAGATATAGTTTAAGAAGTCTTTTTTCTTTTTTGGTTAGTGATTTGTTGTAGTTTGCAGAATTTCGTGATTTTTGATATATTATTGTCTATGTTTGTATCGATTAGTTTGTAGTTGGTTTCATTTTTTAATATTTCTTGGATCTTTGTTTTGTTGAACGTTTTATCTAAGATGACTATGGCACTTTCCTTGTCTGCTTCTTTTATAATTATGTTTTCATTTTCCTGTATATTTTTAAGGCTTGTTTTTGTGAGAGTTTATTTTCTGTTGCTTTTTCTTTTAGGTTGACATTCTATCATTTCTCGAAGAACGTTTAGTTGACTATTGTTTTTGTCTAGAAAGAATTTGGTCTTATTCTTTACCAGGGAGTCATCTGTATCTTTTTTATTTTTGAATATTTCTATCAGTCTAAACTTCCTTTCAAATTCTTTGAGGTTTTTTAAGTTCTATGTTGCTTCTTGGAGTGGAACAAAATTTAAGACCTAGTTTGAGTAAGTTTATTTGGTCTTTATTTAACTTGTATATAGATAAGTTTATAACTTTCGGTTTAATGTTACTTTCGTTTTTTATATTTTTTTCCTCTCGTTCGTTTTGTCTAAAAAAAATGGTTTTTGTTAGTATTTCTTAAAAAATAGTAATTTTTGTTCATATTTTATGAATAAAAATTTTTTGTTGTCGTTTATAGGGTGTTTTTTATTATATTTGAATGGGTTTGTTTTGTCTTTTCTGGAGCCGTATGTGTAGTAGTTTGGTCATTTTTGTTGTGCAGGAGTTGTATGCGTGGTAGTTTTGCCTATTTTGTTGTGTGTTTATAAGGGGATTATTTTTATTATATTTTTCATTTGGAAAGTGTTTTTATTTTAGTGGGGAGGATGCTTTCTCTTGGATGTTTTGGCCAATTTATATGTATCTGGTATTTCGCAGCCTTAATTTTTCTTTGCCATATTATTGTTTGTGTGTTTGAGGATTATATCTTCTGTTGATGTATTGTATTTTTGGTTTGTTGTGTGTTTGTTCTTTTCTTTTTTTTTTTTTTTTTTTTTTTTTTTCGTGTTTTTTTTTTCTTTTTCTTTCTCTTTTTGGGGTAGATTTTTTCGCCAGGATTTTTCTTATCCATATTAAAACTCATAACGAACAAAGGGAAATGAAAGATTAAATCATTATAACAGCGAAAGTATAAAATGACGAAAAAAAATGTAGAGAGAAAAAGCGGAAAAAAACTACCCCCCCAACACAAAAAAGAGGAAGAAAGAAACAAAAGAAAAAGAGCAGGATGGAACGTAATCAATATTAGAAGGGAAAAAAAGACGGAAAGGAAGAGAGAAAAACATTTAAAAGAAAACGAACAAGAGAGAAAGAATGAATGAATGAAAGAAAAAGTGTAATACCGAAAGGAAACCTTATTTGTAAGAAAGAATTATAGATAAAAAAAAACAACAAAAACAAACAAGTGAGATATAAAGAATGACTGTAAGAAAGAAAAAACATTGCAAGAAAGAAGAAAGAAATTATGTGAAAGAAAGAAAAATATTGCAAGAAAGAAAGCGAATTAGAAAGACGAAAGAAATTATGTGAAAGAAAGAAAAACATCGTAAGAAAGAAATTATGTGAAAGAAAGAAAGAAGAAAGAAATTATGTGAAAGAAAGAAAGAAGAAAGAAATTATGTGAAAGAAAGAAAGAAGAAAGAAATTATGTGAAAGAAAGAAAAGCATCGTGTGAAAGAAAGAAAGAAAGAAAGGAAGAAGAAAGAAATTATGTGAAAGAAAGAAAGAAGAAAGAAATTATGTGAAAGAAAGAAAGAAGAAAGAAATTATGTGAAAGAAAGAAAAGCATCGTGTGAAAGAAAGAAAGAAAGAAAGAAAGAAGAAAGAAATTATGTGAAAGAAAGAAAGAAGAAAGAAATTATGTGAAAGAAAGAAAGAAGAAAGAAATTATGTGAAAGAAAGAAAAGCATCGTGTGAAAGAAAGAAAGAAAGAAAGAAAGAAGAAAGAAATTATGTGAAAGAAAGAAAGAAGAAAGAAATTATGTGAAAGAAAGAAAGAAGAAAGAAATTATGTGAAAGAAAGAAAAGCATCGTGTGAAAGAAAGAAAGAAAGAAAGGAAGAAGAAAGAAATTATGTGAAAGAAAGAAAAACATCGCAGGCAAGAAAGCGAATTTGAAAGAAATTATATGAAAGTAGGCATAAAAGAAATAAACAGTTTAAGAAAGAAAATATTGGGAAAAAAAACGTAAGTTGGAAAAAACACAGATAATAGGATTGTAAATAAAATTACAACACCTTTGATTTTGTTTATTTAAAGGCGTATCAACCGTCGTGGGTTGTTTAATGTCAAAACCACCATTGGTTATAGAACAGCAGTGGTACTATTTAACCCATAGCTGGAATGCAACTAAAAAAAAAAAAAATTACACACACACACACACACATATATATATATATATATATATATATATATATATATATATAAGGGACGTTCGTATTTATGGTTATAGTTTCAATGCTGTTAAATTTGGTAATAAGTAACATCTAATAATAACCGTTTTCATTTTTATCATGCTTCAATCCACCGGAGACCGGGGTTTAATCCCAGGTCGTGTTATACCAAAGACTCAAAAAATGGTACTTGATGCCGCCTTGCTTAACACTCAGCATTATAAGGTAAGGATCAAGGGTAAGGGGGAGAAATCCAGGGAATGGAGTTGCGTCCTCCCCTACATCTCGGTGTAGTATCTATTGAAATGGGAGCCTTCGGGCCGCCCTCGACTAAGGTCGCCAACTTTACTTTTTTACTATTTTTTCCTAATAAACGATCTGAATAAGATGCGGTAAAAAGCAACCAAAATTAAGATGAAGAAAAATACAAAGAATTATCAATAATGACCAAAAAAGCTTCACCTATTTTTTTCTTTTTGATTTGGCATCGTTTATTTACTTAATGGCATACCAACCCTATAGGGGTAATTTATTGTTGAAATTTGATATAAATAACTTTCACACAATTATGATTTCAAGTATTTTTATCCAGTGTTATTAATTTTCAAGTAGATCTATTTGACGCCCAGAGGAAGCCTTATCAGGAACTCTCACTCCTAGTCCGAATGGATCTGGGAGTAATGGCAACGTTCCCCAGAGTTTCAGAACTTTTAAAATATTTTTTTTCTTTTTGGGGATTTTCTCGACTTTTCTTTCTCTTTTATGATTTTGTAATTTTTTTTTGTCAGTCTTTTCTTTCTTTCTCTTTTTCTCCCCATCTTGCTCCCTTTCTTTTTTTAATATTTTCTTTTTTTCTTTCTTTCGAATAATCTTTTCTCTTTTATTTAATTTAACTTTCTGACTTGCTTTTAAATGTTTTTCTAATATTTTTGTTTTTCATCTAACATTTTTCTGTCTTTCTTTATTTCTCTCAATATTTTTCGCTGAGATCTCTCTCTCTCTCTCTCTCTCTCTCTCTCTCTCTCTCTCTCTCTCTCTCTCTCTCTCTCTCTCTCTTTCTATCACCATGTTTTTTTCCCTTTCTTTTTCTTTCAGGGAATATAGTTTATTCTAAGCCCCACGGATAGGGCTATTTTCGATTAGGTTTGACACCATACAAAATGAATCTTAAGTGACTTGTCTACGTGTTACGACCCAAAAGCTCCTTTTCAAAAGCTACTACACCAAGGTGTAAGGGAGGGTGCTTCTCTTTTTCCTGAATTGCTCTACTTTACTCTTGATACGTACCTTATGCTGAGTGTTAAGCAAGGAGATATCAAGTACCATTTTTTTTTAGTCGTTGGAATGACTACCTGGGAGTGAACCCCAGTCTCCTAGGCCATTGGTGAACATTACCCACTAGCCAGTAAGTCCACTATAAAATCTTAAACTCAAAAAATTTTATCGTGTAGTTGTAAATAAACTAATTATAGGTAAGACGTTACACATTTTTATTGAATAACTGAACATTGTGGCTTTAGAAAAATATAAAATTCGCCAATCTTCCAAGTGTCTGCCTGAAAAATCAGCATCGAAAAGCTATTCTTTTTCCGAGGATGAGCTTCGACTACCGACAGGAAAGGTCACAAACTTTGTGTGTGTGTGTGTATATATATATATATATATATATATATACACTCGAGTAATGAGAGACCCCTTATTTTAGCTATAAGGTGCTTAACATATACTGGCTGTACTGAACAAACCCTAAATTTTGGCAATTTTAGCTCTCAAAATATCCACTCACACAAAGAGAAATATTCAAACACTTATTGCTACTTTAAAAACTACTGTAGTATAATCAAAATCAGTACAATAGCGTAAATAAACAATGTTAACTAGACCTTGATGTAGCCGACCGTGTTTTCTTGGATATTCCTAACACATAAAAACCCCACCGCTAATACATATTAGCATTGATAATATAATAATTACAAGTGTAATCTATTAAGTAAACTTGGAAGGCATTATTTATTTTTTATTCATTTATCTATTTTATTTTATTAACAAAATCTTTGGACACTCTAGATCAAATTTATGGCAAAATTAGGCCGTGAAACAAAGGTTTTGATGATTCAAAAACGTCTCTTGTTTTGGAGTTAAAAAGTTGGTCTTAAAGTATAAACTGTCGGCATCGGGCTATAGAATACATTGACTACATCTCTACAGAGAGGGTAAGACTCCCACTCTTTGAAGAGTCCTGGATATGACAATAAACAATTTATGTTGAGGCTCCAGTAATGGTGGAATTTTGAGGAATACGGAGTACCCCTTCCTTGCCATTGCTCCCAGGTCCACTTTAGACGAGGTGGTAGCAGCTGATAGGGTCTTGACAGTCAAACTGCGTACGTAGTACGTATGCTAAAGTGAGTTGTTTGAAATAGACCTGATCATGTATGGCCACCTGCCTCCTATCACGAAAACTATTCAAGTTAGACAAACCAGACATGCAGGACACTGCTGGAGAAGCAGGGACGAACTCATAAGTGATGTACTCTTATGGACCCCCACACATGGCTGCGCAAAAGCAGGACGACCAGCACGAACATACATTCAGCAACTATGTGAGGATGCGGGATGTAGTCCAGAAGACCTGCCAGAGGCGATGAACGATTGGGAAAAGTGGCGAGAGAGGGTCAGGGATATCCGTGCTACCAGCACGACCTGATGATGATATGTATGAAAATGGATTTTGCATTAAATAACCAACAATGGTTGATATGCCATAAAACCAAACTAAACCAAAAAACAAGCATTCAATTTGGCTATATCCTTCGGATATTAAGGACTCTTTTGAAAAAATATTGTTAGTAACCACTAATACACATAACCACCCCTTTAAAACTCCCCATCTGGCCTTGTGTCGTACTTGGCTTATCTTTCTAAAGTACCAACATAGAGTACCCATATGTTCCTTTTGTACTCATTCGGGTGGCGGAAAGCTCTAATTACCTGGCTTCTGAGTTGGGTAAATGTCCGGAATCATCATCGGGTAACGTTGGGTTGCGAATACCAGACGGGTGGAGACTGAACCCCGGGTATTGGTAGTCGCAATCTTTTTTGAACTGTCAGGTCGACTGTTTCGCACGATCTGTTAGCTTGTTGATGTCGCCCACCCTGGTAGCGGGCATACCCGGACGGTCAGCCATTTGTACCCGGCGTCCATTGCAGCGTTATTTGATATGCCATCTAGTAAATCAAAATAGGAGAAATAATTAAAAGTGAGGGGAAAATATGCGGGAAACGAGGGGTGAGCTGGGAAGGGGATGAATATTCATTTAGTTATAAACACATACACAACGACACAGGCACTCAATACATAAACGTAGATATACATACGCGCTGAGATATAATTTGATATATATATATATATATATATATAAAAGCGTGAAACTATTAGTTACAATGTCACTTTAATTTCTGTGTTTTATTTCATACTCGAGGTGTAATGGATATCGCCGTTGGAAATGGACACTGTGACCCGACTTGAAATATTTGACGAAGCTGTTTCCATTTCACGTCGCACTAATACTCTTGGGAAAGGTATGCATCCAGCTATTCCCCCTTTAGCTATGGCTAAATAGTAGGGCAGATTAGGCGCTTTAACTTTGGTATGGTAACCGATCCAGGAGAAGGAAGATACTGTTTAAAAAATGACTTTTTGTCGCATCCTGCTGGTATGAAGGAGTTGTTCCTCAATGGTCTGGGAGACCGGGTTTCAATCTCAGATGGTCATTCCAAAGACTCAAAAAATGGTACTTGATGCCTCCTTGCTTAACACTCAGCCTTATTAGGTACAGCTAAAGGCTAAATGGAGTAATCCAGGGAAAGGAGTAGCACCCTCCCCTATACCTCGGTGTAGTAGCTATTGAAAAGGGAGCCTTCGGGTTGCTCTTGACTACGGTCGGCTAAATTTAACAACTAATATATATGAACAGAATTCGGCATTAATTAACCTACGAGGTTTGATATGCCATAAAACACATTAAACCATGAAAAGAATTAAGACTCCAGTGGAAATTTTAAAATATCAGAGCGTGTGTGAAAAACCCAGAAGTAATAAAATGATAAACGAAGAATTGTGGGAGAATTAATCACTACCATTGCTTGAAGGTGAAAAGTCAGCTTTGTGCAAAGATTCTTCCATAAATACCTGCGTATTTGCGGCTAGAAATTTAGGATCGTTCCTTTCATGAATACATACACTTATTTAAAAATATTTAAGCTTTATTGATGAAAAATTTGCAAAGAATTTAATTTTCAGTTAAAGCGATGACTCATCTCATCAACTAAGTATATACAATTTTAAGTTTCTAACACCTTGTAAAATTTAGTTTTTTTTTTAAGTTTTATGTATAAAAACTCTTGAAATGTAAGTTACCTTTTTTAGTTTTTATGTATAAAAACTCTTGAAATATACTAAGTTACTTTTTACTTTGATGTGGCACAAGGCCGTATGAATGGGGCACCAAATGACTCTAAATCATTCATGTTTGTTTGCTTGTCTAGCTTGGTAACCATAACACTACGCGAGGTACCCAAAACTCATAAATTATATTTTAATTTCATGTTTTCTAAGGTGATAGAATCATTATCATCATCATGTCGTCCTACCTAGGAAGCAGTGTCTCATCAACCGAAAAAGACATTGACACACGGCTAACGAAGACATGGACAGCTATCGATAGGCTATCGATCAAATGAAAATCAGACCTGACCGATAAAATGAAACGCAGTTTCTTCCAAGCTGCGGTCGTTTCGATACTGCTGTATGGATGCACTACATAGACGCTAACTAAACGACTGGAGAAGCTAGACGGCAATTACACAAGAATGTTGCGAGCAATATTGAACAAGTCCTGGCGGCAACACCCCACAAGGCACCAACTATACGGCCACCTGCCTCCCATCACGAAAACTATCCAAGTCAGACGAACCAGACATGAAGGTGATAGAATAAAACCCAAGAATGTACGATTTTCGCATTTAATTTTTAAAAGGTTTTATGATCTAGAATATGTTTTTATCATCATGTCGTGCCGCCAGCACGGATATCCCTGACCTTCTCTCGCTACTTCTCCCTATCGTTCATCATCCCTGGCAGGTCTTCAGGGATACATCCCATATCCTCACTTAGCCGCTGTACGTATGTTCTAGCTGGTCGTTCTGCTTTTGCCCGGCCATATGAGGGGGTCCATAGGAGTACATCACTTATGAGCTCGTCTTTTATAAAAGATCATTTCCAGTTTAAACTCAGTTTAAACTGGAATTTTCAGTTTAAACCAGAGCAACTAGAGAAGAAATCCATTAAATGATCGACATCATCACTAGAGCCTCGGAAAATTTAGTTATGTTAAAGATTTATAAGTACTTGACACTTTTCATTTTTACAAGCTTATATTAACGACAACCATTTTATCATATTTACCAACCCCTCCGCTCGGGCAGGATATGACACAAGGTCAATTTTTTAGCGGAGTTTAACAGGTTTGAATTCGGAGTTTTCCTTCTAGACTAGTTGCCTCACCAATGCTGAAGAATTTAGTCTGCCCTACTATTTACCCAGGGAGAATAATTGGATCCATACCTTTCCCAAGTGTATTAGTGCTATGGGAAATGTAATGTCTCGTACAGGATTTGAACTCGTGTCACCGTGTCCATTTCCTACGATGATAACCATTACACCACGGGTACCTCACGACAACCATTTTATGATTGAAAGATTATCCAGATATTTTTTTTTTCAGTTGGAGGAAATATTTGGAATGATTTATTGTGGTAGTTTGGTTTGGTTTTAAGGCATGTCAACCATTGTGGAGTATTTAATACCAAATCCTCTACATACATATGCATTAGATATATATGATTGGGTTTGGTTGGTTTTTATGGCATATCAACCATTGTAAGCTATTTAATGCCAAATCCTCTTTATACATATATATTAAATATATTTGATTTGGTTGGGTTTTATGGCATATCAACCATTGTAGGTTATTTAATGCCAAATCCTCTTTATGCATATTAAATATATGATTTGGTTAGGTTGGGTTTTATGGCACATCAACTATTGTAGGTTATTTAATGCCAAATCCTGTGTTTATATCAAATGTATATGATTTATAAACACATTTTGTTGATAACATTTTTAAACGGGCCTGAGATCATTTATTTGCACACGGTTAAATAGGAATTATTGCTATCTTACACTTATAATTCTATTTAATATGAATAATTTTTTTGCTCACGAATATTGCTATTTAACACTAATTATTACACTGAACACCATTCATTTATTTGCACACAGTCAAATCGATGCAAGTTTTTTAATGTTATACCAATATTTCAATTTAGGCACAGAGGGATAGTTTCACCGTTTTTTTTTGTTTTTTTTTTTTTAAATTCTTAAAAATTTTCATCATACCACTTTACCCTTGATACGTACCTTATATTGCTGAGTGTTAAGTAAAGAGGTATCAAATACCATTTTTTAAAGTCTTTGGTATGACTGGACCTAGGATTGAATACAGGTCTCCCAAACCATTGGCGAACTCTACCCACTAGGCCAATGAGCCGGTTGTGCACTAACAAACGATAATAGACAAATAAAGGGTAGTGAAACGTTGAAAATCAGAATAATTATTACTATCAAGCTTTTTCGAATAAATCAAATTTCAGTTTTAAATAAAGATTTAAAATACATTTAAACAAATAAATCAACTCAGTACTTATTTCATCTTGGATGAAAATATTTAATGAAATCTTTTTTGAAACAAGATACTCAAAGCAAGAAAATAAATATTTATCTAGTCGCGCTGATGCTATGGAGTTTCCTGACTCTTTGTCGATTTGGCTGCAGCAATTGAATATGCTAACTGCATCTCTGCAGAGGAATCAGACTCCATCCCCATTGCCCAGTTGGCTGGGGCTGTAGAATATACCGAATGCTTCTCTGCAGAGGGGTAAGAACCCCCCCCACCCATCGACGAGTGTCCTGGATCTGACACTCAATAATCTGATGGTGAGGTTCCAGTAATGCTAGAGCTTTGGGGAATGCAGAGTACCGCTTTATTGCCATCGCTCACCGGTCCACTCTGGCCCCGCAGTGGAAGCACCTGATAAGAGCCCTATCTATGGATTGAATAGAACTAAACTTTGGTTTCATGACTTACCTGTTTTTTACATTTAAACTGCGTATTTATGCTAAACCAATTTGTTTAAAATAGAACTGTTTTGACATTAAAACTGCGTTTTTATGCTAAACTGAATTGCTCGAAATGGAACTGTTTTGACATCTAAACTGTGTACTTAAGTTAAACTGATTTATCTGAAATAAAACTGTTTTGACATTAACTCTGTGTATTGCCCAGTTGGCTGGGGCTGTAGAATACACCAACTGCACTTCTACAGAGAGGTAAGCCCCCTCCAATGAGTGTCCTGGATATGATACTAAACAATCTGATGGTGAGGTTCCAGTGATACTGGAGCTTTGGGGAATGCAGAGCACCCCTTCATTACCATTGCTCCCTGGTCCACTGTGGCCCGGAGTGGTAGCACCTGATAGGACCTATGGGTAAAAAAAAACTAACTGCATACTTAGGCTAAAACGGAATTGTTTTAATTAGAACTGTTTCACTAAACTGAATAGCTTGAAATAGAAATGTTTTTGACAAACTGTGTACTTATGCTAAACTGAATTGTTTGAAATGAAACTGTTTTTGACATTGAAACTGTACTTACACTAAACTGAATTGTTTAATATAGAACTATTTTGACATTTAACAGTAAACAAAATCTATACTTATACTAAACTGAATTAGTTTTATTTGAATAAACTTAATAGCTTGAAATAGGAATGTTCTTGACAATTAAACTGTACTCATGCTTAAGTGAATGGTTTGAAATAGAACTATTCGCATAAAAAGGGATTTGGTGTTAAATAACCTAGAAAGGTTGATATGCCATAAAACCCAAACAACCAACCAACCCCATCCCCAACGAGTGACCCGGATGTGACACTAAATTGAATCTGATGGTAAGGCTCCAATCCCAAAGCTTGGGGAATGCGAGTATCCTTCCATTGCCATTATTCCCAGATCCACACTGACCCAAAGTGGTAATACCTGTTAGAGTCCAATTGAACTCTTTAAGCCATTTAACTGTGTGCGAACAAATGACTGATGTTAAATAGAATTGTTTGTGTTAGAAAGCAGTACTTGAAACATTTGACTGCGTGTGAATAAATGAACTTGTTTAAAATGTTTCAAATTTATATAACAAAATTTGGCATTAAATAACCTACAAGAGCTGATATGCCATAAAACCCAACCCAACCAAATCATACATATTCAATGTATATGTATAAAGAGGATTTGGCATTAAATAACCTACAAGGGTTGCTATGCTATAAAACACAATCAACCAACTTGACTCTCTTACTCTCGCCATTTGTCCGTGTTATCCCGCGCTCTTGGCTGGTGTTTTAGACTGCATCCTGTGTCCGCACAGAGCTGACGTAAGTTTCTGCTGGTCGGTTAACTCTGGCGTATCTCTGTTTGGGAGACGATAAGAGAACGTCGCATTTGAGTTCATCCTTGCTTCTTTTGTGCAAAGCACGTTTTGTTCGTTTTACTTGGATGTTTTATTAGATGGGACGTAAGTGGCCATACAGCTGCTGTTTTGTGTGGTGCTGCTTTCAGGATTTGTTCAAATCAGCACGGAAGAATTCTTATATAGTTCTCATCTAGCTTTTTCTTCATTCGATTCATTAGCATCCAGGTTGTTTATCTAAACAGTAGCTCTGACATAGCCACAGCTTGGAGGAAATCCCGTTTTATTTTATCAGAGCGACCAGATTTCCATTTGTTCGATAATCAATAGCTGTCCACTCCTTTATTAGGCGTATATTGACACCACTTTTAGTAGATGAGATATTGCTACCGAAGTATGAAAACTGTTCTTCTAATTTTAGAGGCTTGCCACTTAAAGTGGAGATTTCTTTTCTGTTGGAAACACATGAACGCTATGTAATATAATGGCCGAGGGATTTCGTTTTATGCATTTGGGTTTAGTTAGGCTGAGAACCTTTCGGGTCAGTGCATGGGTTACTTAGGTGCAACATTAACGCAGGTGTTCACGCGCGCGGGCGGAGCGGACGTGTCACTCAGATGTCAGAATAGCCCAGATGGGAAACGGGGGCTAGAGAGTGCGGGTGACGTCACGCACCGGAAGCGCGCGGAGGATTTTGGGTATTTTCAAAAACTCAGTTGAGTTGAGTTCTGCCTCGGGAGCAGACGGTTGGCTTTCGCTTGCTCGCCGAAGCCAGGACAGTGGCCTTGTGGCGGGTGCCACACGTGTTGGAGGGGGGGGCAGATGAAAAAGCTAGAATAGAAAGAATGTGTATCTCTCTCCGTATGTCGAAGAACCTTTAAACTCAAAGGTAATAAAAAGTTTCGTACCTGAATTAAGAAGTCGTAAGTGTTTTTCGTGTTTCGAGATTTCTGTTCTATGTATATATATATATGTTATGAACATTTTATGTACATTTCACATATCCGTTTCATAGGTATGGTATAGCTGTTTATTTTCCGGTCGTGTAGAGGTTAAAGTCTTCTGCTGCTTTTTACAAGCTATATAATAGGGATTAGATACAGAGCCCAAATCAAAACCATAGTTATTCAAATACTAATCTTTCATAATTCTGACATTAATTTTGGAAGAATGAATCTCGGAGAATCGAGTAAGAACAAGAAATTTCAAACTGGGAGGCTACTCTGGGACCCATGCATTCTTGTTTAAACGTTTCATGTCTGTCCTTACCCAGTCGGTTGAGGCTGTAGAATACATCGACTGCACCTTTGCAGACCGTAAGACACCCCGCTCAAAGAATTTCCTGCATATGACACTAAACAATCTGATGGTGAGGTTCCAGTAATGTTGGAGCTTTGTGAAATGCGGAGTAGCCCTTCATTACCATCGCTTCCAGATCCATTCAGGCCCGGAGCGGTAGCACCTGAAAGGGTCCTATCAATAGGTCAAATAGAACTAAACGGCGTACTTATGCTAATCTGAATTACTTCAAATTGAACTGTTTTTGACATTGAACATGTGTATTTATGCTAAACTGAATTGTTTGAAATAGAACTGTTTATATGTATAAAAATGGAGTTGGCATTAAATAACCTACAAATGTTGACATGCCATAAAACTAAACCAACCAACATCAAGTCAATCCACAACATATTAAATAAAGTACTGTGTAAATACATGGGAGAGAAACATTCCTGAATAGTTGACGGAAAGAATAATTACCCTCATTCAGCCCCCCCACTCCAAAAAAAAAGGGAACTACCTCAAACAACTATAGACTGATAACGTGTTTGGTAATGATGTGGAGAATAACTACTCAAATAAAAAAATCTATTGATTTTGGAAGACGTAGGCTATAAAAGATGCTGCAAAGGAATAAGTGGCACATATGACCAAATATTGAGGGTGTCTCAAAATAAATGCAATCCATTAATATGATAATGATTTATTATTGAGACGAGAAACTCTACGTCATCTGGTATGAGTGAATGATTGATCTGGATTCTGTATGGGTACAACTGAAGATTCTTCTATAAGATTCTTTGCAACGGTCCACGTGAAAGACTAAATTCTTAGGAACGTCTTCATAGAGGCTTTTTCAGACTCCTACCTACAGAATCTCTCACCGCATCCACATTGTCAGGACATCTTGCTGTCAACTTCTTACCAGATCTGGGATTTTCTGCCTTCTTTTTAATATTGTTTACTGACTCTGTGTCTTGAAATTTGTGTGACCAACGATAAATTTGGCTTTTTCTGGGGATAATTGTTAAAGTTAAACTTCTTGCGAAAATTTTACATGCACAGTTTTGAATGATTTTGTCTCCAAATAAGTCATGACGCAAAATATTTGTTCCTCTCTTTTCCAAGGCATTGTGATCAAGGATTAAGTTATCATATTTACCAACCCCTCCTCTCGGGCAGGATATGACACAAGGTCAATTTTTAAGCGGAGTTTAACAGGTTTGAATTCAGTTTTCCTTCTCCTAGACTAGTTGCCTCACCAAGGCTGAAGAACCTAGTCTGTCCTACTATTCACCCATAGCTGAAGGGAGAATAATTGGATTCATACCTTTCCCAAGGGTATTAGTGCTATGTGAGATGCAATCACTCTCGTCCAGGATTTGAACTCGTGTCGCCGTGTCCATTTCCTACGGCGATAACCATTACACCACGGGCACTACGGGATTGTTATTATAGTATACTATTTTCAAATCTGAAACAAAAAAGATACAAGATTATTACTAGTAGTTATTAGCAGTCACCTGGGCCCCATGTATATTGAGACACCCTATACGTAGACCAACACGTTCTAAAAGAAGCAAAAATTTGAAGGAAAATGCAGCCATTGTATGGAGACATACGAGAAGGCATATGGTATTGTTTTAAAATGTTCAAAGTCTCTAAACAAGTAGTCGAATTCGTCCTGAAAACTATAGAAAAATGGAACTACCAAAGCCCTGCAGAAATTAAAATCCATAGTGGTGTCTTCAAAAGACGCATTATCGCCATTGCTATTCGTTAGAGCGATGATACAATTAATTTATAACCAAAGTTAAAAAAAAAAAAAAAAAAAAAAGCAAGAGTTCTCGTGGCGTAATGGTTAAAGTGCTGGACTGTGGCCTTGAAGTACGCGGGTTCAAACTGCGGTCGCGTTTTTATGTAAACCTTTAGACTAATACTCTTGGGGAAACTATAAACCCTTTTATCCTCAACTAGCTATTTTTCTTTTCTGTAAGTATGGCTTTGGCGTAAATAACCGACAAAGGTTGATATGCCGTTAAACAAAGAAACCAAACTAAAAAATAGGCAATCTCATGTAGAAGAATGATGTCAAAATTCTGGCCAAGAATAACTGCATTTGATGGTGAGGCTCCTGTTCTGCAGAGTGTGGAGATTGTTGAGCATCTCTTCAATGCTATCACTTCCTGGTTCACCCTGACTCGGAGTGGTATCAGATAGATCTTTTAAAATAATTTGTATTCTATAGAGACGCAATTATCTAGCCTCTTGCCAAAAATAACCCTAGACAAGTTGACAAACCGTTAAAAATCAATTTTATTAATACTAACACTATTGACACCCGGAAAATGGGACAGAACGTCAACTGAAAACTACGATGGGTTAATAATTTGTATTCGATAGAGACGCAATTATCTAGCCTCTTGCCAAAAATAACCCTAGACAAGTTGACAAACCGTTAAAAATCAATTTTATTAATACTAACACTATTGACACCCGGAAAATGGGACAGAACGTCAACTGAAAATTACGATGGGTTAATAATTTGTATTCGATAGAGACGCAATTATCTAGCCTCTTGCCAAAAATAACCCTAGACAAGTTGACAAACCGTTAAAAATCAATTTTATTAATACTAACACTATTGACACCCGGAAAATGGGACAGAACGTCAACTGAAAATTACGATGGGTTAATAATTTGTATTCGATAGAGACGCAATTATCTAGCCTCTTGCCAAAAATAACCCTAGACAAGTTGACAAACCGTTAAAAATCAATTTTATTAATACTAACACTATTGACACCCGGAAAATGGGACAGAACGTCAACTGAAAATTTACGATGGGTTTGCAATCCGAACATTTCATCTTCAGTTTGAGCACAAGTGTACGAAAGAAATTTCTGTTTGGTGCTTGGCGCCAACTTCGGGTTCTGATACAAACTTATTAGCATCATTTCCTTGGCTGTGAACAGGCAGCCACGTTAGTGTTTTGGGAAGGGGTCGGGGACACAGACTAGGCTTATTTTTTTTCATATTTTTTTATTACTCTTCTCATCCACCCTCGCCCCAACGCCGTACCGGTTGTTGCCACCCGGTTATCCACCCCGAGCAAACACTTCTGCGTCTCCCGCCAAAATTTTTCTCACTGGCGCGTTTTGAGTACTACCCCTGTCTTACCCCCACCGAAAAATAGTTTATCTCTGGTCACCGTATAACAATTTGGACGTCTATTCGCTGCCACTTCTGTTTTTATTTTGTTTTTATTTTAAACAACCCCCACCAAAAAACAAAAACAACATACCCGTCTCCTCTAGTCATAACTCTACCCGAATCTTATATACCCGACTCGCTCTTCAATGTTTATTTTTATTTAAAAATTTTTTTAATAGCGTTTACTCGCCTACAAGAAAAACTTAAGACAAGCGCTTATGAATTTCAACTATCTGGCGAGATATCTGCCTGTCAATCGCTAATTACGGAATTTAGAAAAACATGCCAGTGTTTGTTTTTCTCAAGATTAACAAAGTCTGGCACAAGCACAAATTAGCGGGGCACCCAGCTGTTATGAGAGATGATTTAGTTTGGTTTGTTGTGATCTTATGGCATATCAACCAGAGTAGGTTATTTAATGCCAAATTCTGTTTATACATATATTAAATATATAACATTGGAAAACATATTTTGTTGATAACATTTTTAAAGAGCCTGATATGGTTTCAAGTATTGCTATCTAATATGAATAATTCTATTAACTATTAATCATCTGTTTGCACATAGTCAAATGGTTTCAAGTATTTTTCTGTATCACTAATAATTCTATCAAATATCAGTCATTTGTTTACACACGGTTAAATGAACAGTTTTATTTCTAACAATTCAGTTTAGCACAAGTCATTTGTTCGCACACAGTTTGTCAAACAGTTCAATTTGACTTATACATAGGAGCCTATCAGGTGCTGCCTCTCCTGGTCAGAGTGAAGTTGGGAGCGATGACAATGAAGGAGTACACTGCATTCCCCAAAGCACCAGTGTTATTGGAGCCTCACCATCAGATTGTTTAGTGTCATTTGCGAGACACTCGTTGCGGGAGGGTCTTACCCTTCAGTAAAGATGCAGTCTGTGTATTTTACAACCCCAGCCGACTGGGCTGGATAAGAGGTGATTATCAGATG
>CAUZXS010006566.1:0-22500 GCA_963585895.1 Sepioteuthis lessoniana
TTTTGACTTTTGACTAAAGCAAAGCAATTACTTATAACATTTTCATTGTCACATTGCAGCTTTTGAGATATTCACTCGGCTGTGAGTGTCTGATTGATATTTAAAAAGACAAAATTAATAATTCCGCTTTGATTCCATAATGCACACAGCAGAACCTTTCTTCCATGAGGCTTCGTTTTTGGAATAGGCAGCGGAGATTTGCCGTGTCAATTCAATGGCTTTTGCGTTTAATAATGTTAAGAATACCTATTTTTTATCATCTATAATGATAATCTTGCCAAATGTAATATTTCTCTGCCGATCAATAAGACTTGTCACTATTCAAATGGGATTTTCCTCATTCTTTTATTAAGTTGATAGATGATTTTCCTGTGTTTTTCAAGTGGTAGCTGAGTCAGGTGAATTGACTTCAAGCTCTAAATATCGAATAATTTTGCGTAGACTGTATTCAACAAATTCTTTTAAATCATCTAGATCAAGTTCTGATTAGTCTAGATTCATCTCTCAATGAAGCATCACAAATAGAAACTTTTGAAAACCAGTTTCCGATTTGACGCCTTGGCCATAAATTCTACAACTTTTCTTTTTGCTTATGTAGTTCTTTCTTTTTTTCAAAACCAACAATATTACATGTTAAACATGCACTGTCATTTCCTCCATGTTAAGGGGCCTGAGATCAGAGATTCAATTTTCATGCACACTCTTTAATTAAAAAAAAAATAATAACCAATTTAGGCATTCATGTAATCTAAGGTTGCGTTTAAATCATAATCATAACTTGCTTTTAAATAACGAAATGATTCATGGCACAAAAAGAAACACACACACACACACACACACACACATATATATATATATATATATATATATATATATATATATATATATATAAAAGAAAAACAGATTTTGTGTTTTATTTCGAAGAAGAAACTTGTCATTTTGTAGATTTTCTTGTTCGAACGAACCATACATTTAAAATTGAAAAGAAAATTAAGAAGTTTAATGAATATTTGGATCTTGTAAGAGAGCTAAAAGGATGTAAATCATAAAAGTAACGGTGATACTTGTGTGAACGAAGTCCTTGAAATGATCTGCGAAGGCCATCAAAAATATTGAGGGAACAGGAGATATAGAATCGAGCCCATACAGACCCCATAATTGATAACCACGGCTGGAATGCTTACAAAAGATCTGGAAACCTGACAAGTATTGTTGTCACTCATGAATCGAAGAAAAAAACACGAGTTAAAACCTGTAAGAATATATATATATATATATATATATATATATATATATATATATATATATATTGTAAGCACAGATTTTCTTTTATCTTCCCTAAAGATAGGTTAGAGAAGCTAAAGGAAACATAAACATACATTTTTTTTCAGGAAAATAAGCAAAACTTTCGAGATAAGAAATACGCCAGGCTAGTTAACCCCACCAATACCAAACTAGGTTTAGTATCTAAGGATTTAATACTAAGAATGAAGTCTATGATACTCAGAATCTCTAGATATAATCAAGGGAAAACTCTCTAGATTCTATTGATTAGTTCAAAAACATTAGGTATAAAAGGAGTACTTCGTTCATCAAATTAGATATCACAGAGTTATAACCATCCATTAAAAAGGAGTTATTTCCTAAGAATCTGAACCAAGCTAGGGAATATACGGATAATACAGACGAGGAAATGGAAATTATTATAGCCTGTAGGGAATCTATTCTAGCTGATAATCGTTGAACTTGGGTGAAAAGCCATGGGTGCTAACGACTCAGCCCAGGTTAATGACTTAATAGGGATTAATATTTTGGATACGTTAGGTCTTATTGTCAACATTTAAATTACTAGGACTAAAAATTGAAATACCCTCAACCTTGATAATTTTATTGATATCAAGCTCAATTTAGATAACGGCACTTCCATACCTTTTAGTACAAGCAATTAAACCCCCACCTACATGCATGTATCTCTAACCTCCCAAGACCGATACTGAAACAGATTCATAATGTCGTGAATCAGAATATAGATAGTCTATTGTCATATGAAAAAGTTTTTGACGACAAAAGTATATGCGATGAAGCCCAAAAGATAGTGGATTCCAAAGTAGACTGGAGTATGTAAAACCAGTGAACTCAAGCTTCAAGGGAAAAAAACGTCACTACTAGACGAATTTGCCGTCGTGGAAACAGACTCATCTATGTATAATAATCATTCAAAAAAAGAGGCAATAAGAAAAATTGTAAAGTAATTTGGTTTAACCCACAATTCTGTAAACTTACCAACATTAACATAGGAAAATACTTCCTAGACTTTCTAGAGAAGCACTTTCATGAGGACAACCCATCAAGTAGAATCTTAATAGAAACACCGTTAAAATTAGTTACTCTTGAACAAACAATATGTATAACATCTAAAATAACCACGGTAGGAAACTAATAGATGAATCTATTCGGAATAATGAGAGGACGGATAGAGTATCCTTTAACTAAAGAAGAAAAGATGAATGCGCCTTGAACCGACGATGCTACTTGGAAAACGAGGTATACCAAGTGTACATTTGACCCATGGAAAATAATGATGATGGGGAGATAATATGCATGAGGGTATCTGCGGGGAATTGAAAACAAAGACGGTATAATCACATTCTTTCTCCAATCTGTAGTTGAGGAATCAAACAGCCCTATCAGAATATTTTTGAAACCTTAAGGAGCAGGGGCTAACTCCACCCCCGATAAACTGAAAAATCCTCGGAAAATCTTCGACTGCAAATAGCTTTAATAGCAGATGTAAATTTGTATTGAAGAAAAATTAATATAGTTATTTTTTAGGGTCACAGAAGACTGCGCAAGACATGTAACAAACTGATATTAAATTGCAAACATAAAGATACATTTAAAATATTTGATTAGATGGAGAATAATGACGAATGAGCGAAGCACCCAATGAGACGCGAACTCACTCTTTCAGGTTTGCTACTTAAACATGCTAGCCATTACAGTACACTCTGATATGTATTTTGGGTGAAATTTATTTGTAAAAAATAACCTTTATTTCAGTAATTGATGGAAGGGATTTATAAAGTTAGTGGGGCTTTTGAAGTCTTGGAGAGTAGTTAATATTAAGATTTTTTTGAATTGTTATTTCCTTTCGACCATTTTCGAGTTGATGCAAGCGAAGAGAGTTGTAAACCTCACAACCTCCAAATGAGATGTAAACAAAATAGACGGAGTAGCAGTACATATATTCATGGCACCTGAAGATGCCAAAAGGTTTTTTGCGGAGTTAATGATGACCCAATTAACCAAGGGATTTAGCACATGTAAAATAGTGAAAAGAAAAATTTAAAGATAATAATGTAGTTTACAGGCTTATATCATACAAAAAGTTCACCTGCTATATATATATATATATATATATATATATATATATATATATATATATATATATATATATATACACTCTAATCCGTATTTCCTGTTTTCTCCCTCAAATTAACTATGCATGTCATCTGAGGAGTTGAAGACTATATTCTTTGCCGAAATATATTTACGACAATTTAACCATGGCTTAGTTTTCTACCAGTTACATTGTATATGCTCTGGAAGTGAGTTTTATTATATAAACCTGAAAAGGAATATACAACAATTGCCATACATCGAACACTCAAATAAATTAATATGGAATCCCTCATAAATTCTATTATATTCTATATACGAATAATCCACGCCGATAGTCTTCAAACGCCGACTGGACACACACACAAACACACACACACACACACACACACACACACACACACGCACACATACACACACACACACACACACACACACATATATATATATATATATATATATATATATATATATACTAAAATACCTCTGCATACACTAAGATGATGAAAGATAAGGACTAAATATCTGACTGATGTAAAATTGGTCGGATTTCGATTCCAGTTGGAAGCATCTCACGAGTCTCGCGACACTGAAGGGTTGTGAGACCACAAACTAGTCAATATTATGAGGATGACTATGTATATATATATATATATATATATATATATATATATATACAAAGCAATTTCAAATTCGTAAAAATCTTAGTGTCATTGCTGTGTATATGGAAATTCTTTAGTCTTATCTGGACACATCTACTCTTTCATGTGCGAACAAATGAAATCCTACTTTGAGAAAATTTTACCAACTAAGTATTCGTTCAGAAATCTTTGGTTGAATGTATATACATATAGACAGAATTTGGCGTTAAATAACCTACAAGTTGATACGCCATAAAACTCAACCAACCAACAAACCAACAAACACATCTACTCTAGTCCAACTTCCTTGTCTTTTAGTTAACTGCCGAATCCTTTGATGTCATGGGATCTGTAATGCTTTTCCTTTTTCAGCAAAAAACACCTAATATTTTTTGTAGACTTAACATGTCAACCACATGTAAAAATGCTTCTGGCGTTCATACAGTTTTATTTCTCTCATGGTGGAACCTTTTCTTTTACTGTTTGGTGTCTGTGTAGAAGGTGCACTCTTTGATCAGGTAATTTCCAGCGTGGTTTTCAAATATTGGAAGTTTGAAATGTGTAGTTAAATCTTGTTTATAAAAGGCTGACATTTTCTATGACAGTTGCTATAGCAGCCAATACTCACCCCCCATATATATATATATATATATATATATATATATATATATATATATATATATATATATATGGTTATTGGCAATAACTACGATTGGTTTAAATAACATTTATATAATACACAATCTTATTGGCACACTAAACACTGTTAGTATAATCTATTTATTCATTTGTGTGTGTTTTCCCAACTCTAAAGACTATAGCAAAAATCAATAATCTATTCATCAATCTTGAAGATAATCAATAACTTCTTTGATGATGAACATAAAAACCTTTTCAATCTTCCTCCGATATTTTTGGCAATACGATTATTATTATTATTATTATTATTATTATTATTATTATTTTTATTATTATTATTATTTGCCATCAATATAATTTGAATTCCTTTTTCCAATTTCGTACTTTCGAATTTTCTTTTTCTTTTATTTATCTATTTATTTATTTATTTTTTGTATTCTATTGTCTTTGTATTTTACCTGCATTCATTCATTTAATCGTTCTTTCTTCTTTGACTAAGTTTAAAAAAAAAGAATTTTCTTTTCGGGCGTTGTACTCATACAGAAAATTATACGTTACCTTTGTTAGGAGAGTTTTAATGTCCCTAAAAACCGGTCTCTTTGTATTTTAAGTAAGCCAAAATTCTTAGAACTTAGCATATTGATTAAAAAAAAAAAAAAACACTATTTAAAACTAACAGCATACATCATTGCTAATGACAGAATTCTAGATTTTACGTTTTGTTTACATAATGTATATATGCACACACACAAACACACACACACACACACACACACACACACACACATTGGCCTAGTGGGTAGAGTGTTCGCTAATGCTCCGGGAGACATGGGTTCAATCCCAGGTCGCGTCATACCAAAGACTTTAAAAATAGTACTTGATACCTCCTTGCTTAACACTCAGCAGTATAAAGTACGCATGAACGGTAAAGTGGAGCAATCCAGGGAAAGGAGTAATGTCCTCCATTACACCGAGGTGTAATAGCTATTGGAATAAGGACCTCCGGTGATCCCTCGACGATGGTCGCTACATCAACTTTTTACGAATATATATATATATATATATATATATATATGTGTGTGTGTGTGTGTGTGTGTACATGTGTGCGTTTGAGTATGTATCTAAATTATTTTGCAGATATTATATTTACCTCACATAGTAGGGGAGGTATATTTGACCCCAACGTCATTTTAAACAGAGCTCCAAACGTCTAATCCAATGACAATTAAAGTTGGTGACCTTCGTTGAGCGTGACCGATGGCTCCCATTTCAATAGCTACCACACCGAGGTGTAGGGTAGGGCGCTACACAATTCCTTGAACTGCTCCTCTTTACCCTTGAACATTACCTTATAATGCAGAGTGTTAAGAAAAGCGATATCAAGTACTATTTTTTTCAGTCTTTGGTATGACTCAACCTGGAATTGAACCCTACTCTCCTGGACCATTGGCGAACACTCTACACATAAAAGCAATGGACCGGTTGATCCAATGACTCTATAGAAGTTTTCGCATACTCTTGAACAAATATATATATATATCTATATATATCTATATATATAACCAACCTCTCCATACGATAAGGGAGTGACACTAACCGTTTTAAGCAAAAACTAATCCTTGTAAAATGACCTGAAAAATAGTAGCACTAAAGTTTAATAAAAAATAAGTGAATTAGTCACGTAAGTAATAAAAAAAATCAAAGCAAAAATGAGAATCCTCTGAAGAATTGGAAATGCAAGTTTTTATGCAACCATTAATCACCTAGCTAAGCACATGCAGCAAAGTAGCGAATTGCAATAAAAAAGTAGGCATTAATGGCTAAGAAAGTTCATCCACTGGGAATTGTGGAAGAGATTAAAATTTCAACATGATGAAAAATAGATGTACAAACCAGAATGTGTCATAAAAAACAGAAGCCATATAAAATGACATAGGATTTTGAGCCACAAAATGACACCCGAATTAAGGAAGGAGGGTATCCTCGTGGTGTAATGGTTAAAGCGCTGGACTGCGGAATCCTAGTAAGCGAGTTCGATCTCAATTCGGGCAATTAGGTTCACTTTCGGATAAATACCCTTGGGAAAGGTATGGATCCCCTTACCAATCTAGCTATGGTTTAAATTCTGTTCTTCTAGAAGGATATATTTGGCATTAAATAACCCACGAACGTTGATATCTCATTAAGCCAAGAAACCAAACCAAACCAAATCAAGGCAAGGAAACCAGATCTAGTTTTTATTATGAAGGAGAACCTTCTCAGCTAAAGAGTTTTGCAATTCGAATGAACCACAGATAGCAAATGTAAATGGAAACGAAGCCAAAAAGATAGTCAAATACTTGGATCTTGCAAGAGAGCTAAAAAAGATGTGGAATATGTAAGTAACGATAAATCCTGCTTCGGGTGAAGCCCTTTGAACGATCTCTAAAAACCCCGGAAAGAAGAATGAGGAAATTGAATATCTGAGGTAGAATCGAGGATATCCACACTGCGTCATCGTTAAAGTCTTTTAGAATTCTCAGAAGTGTTCTGAAGACACGAGGAGACTTGCTGTCAATCATAATTCTAAGATAAAATACCTCCAAAAACTGGTGTCATATATATATATATATATATATATATATATATATATATATATGTGTGTGTGTGTGTGTGTGTGTGTGTGTAAACAAACATAGGTCCGCCCACAAATTGATACGAGCATAGAATTAAATTAGAGACACACAGAAGCATATATATATATATATATATATATATAGAGAGAGAGAGAGAGACGCAAACAGTTCTTTGCTTCTCTTACATCAGTACCCGTTATAAGATAGATATATTCCTTAGAATCGGTACATGATGGTGGTGGATATTGACTTGAAGATCTTTTGATATGCCGTACAACTTGTGTTGGTAATTTAACAAGAAATTCAACTGTTTCCTAAAGTAAGTAAGACATAGGTTTTTCCCAGGTTTAAGTGCTGCGTAAATTGCAGTTGTTGCACGTGAGAAAAAGGGACATCCATAAGCTACATGTCGGTGGAGAGACTGGTGGTGTAACCACGAGAATTTGCATGGGCTTCCGGAAAATTATTTAACATCCAGAGACAAACAGAGAAGAGAAGACTACGGAAGGCAGCTACTAGATGTCATTTTGCTCTTGGCTCTGGCCTTACTCCATACTGCCAGAGGTAAAGAAGCGAGGAGAAATAAAGTTGGTTAGATGCCTTGAAATGGCTCTGCAGAAGACTCATGAAAGTGGAGAAGTGAGGAGAAGCTGAGAGAATTATATGAGCTTATAATTGTCTTGTGAAAGTAGAAAATTAAGGCAAGCGGCTTGACAGAAGAGCCGTCGGGTCGCCTCTGTGTGCATGCATCGCAAAAGTATTCGCTTCTCTCTCCATCCTACCCGACCTAATAATTTGCCTAGTAGAATGAAAATGAAAAGGAGCAGATTAAATTTTTATACATCAGCGTTGTTGTTTTTCTCGGCCTTATAGCAATATAAAGTAGATTTTTATACTATTTTATTCCTCTCTCCTTTGAGCTGATGATATCGTTTAAGCTAAATGCACTTTTAAAGATATAGACACGTAAAAATTAAAACATAAAACATTTTTTGCAGAAGCTTTATTGTCATAATACACCCACACATCCATCGATCTATATATATATATATATATATATATATATATATATATATATATATATCCAATACAAAGAGGAGAATTCCCAGTAGTATTATGGCTAAGGCGCTGGACTACAATAAGCTCGTAAGAGAGCTCCAATGAAAATAAACAGAAACAGACTCTAGTGTTTAAAATTAGATTCTGGCGGTTTTTAAAAAATAAATTTGCATATTATTCATATTTCAGCCCTCTTTCTAGAGTCATTCTGTTGAATAAGTTTCTTAATCCAATTTATTTTATTTGATAGCCAATTACATTTGGAATATCAAGATTTTTCTGATTTTATGGTAAGATATTCTAAAAAGTAAGCTAAAAGAAATTATCATGTGATTGTATTTTTTGTTCAATTTATCTTTGTATTAATTTATTCTTTTTTATTTTTATTTATATATTTATTTATTTATTCTTTGCTTAGATCGGTATTTGATATCGTCGTAGAAAAATGAAGGATCGACCAGGAAGTGATATTTAGAAAATTGCAACTTGAAAAACGATAATAGAATATTGTTATCCATCATGTGTGTGTGTGTGTATGCACATGCGTTCTTCTTGTTCTAGACAGAAAATGAATTGATATATAGTTTAGAAAGAGAGGAGTGTTATATGTAGAAAGAAATCCAATGTGGTATGGGATTATAAAGGAAGATCAGAATGAAGAGAGCAGAAAGAATGGAATAAACGAAGATGAGGAAGAGAACAAGCAGATGGAATTGTAAATGAGGATATACAAAACAATTACATAAAAAAAAAAGCAAGAAGCAAATAGAAACAGAAGAAAACAAGAAGTCAAGGAGAAAGAGTAAGAAAAAAACGAAAAGAAAAAAAGAATAAATGAATGAGAAACGATAAACTAACAAGAAACAATATGAATAAAAGAAAAAAAAACACATTGTAGGTAGACGTAAATAAAGAGGGAAAAATGATAGAGATGAAATGATAACATTTTATTCAAGAGAAAGACGAATACAACCAAATTATAATTATTATTATTCTCTTTGAACAGTTTTGCATACCATCACAACCTGATGGTTTTTTCACTGGCAGTGGCAGCAAGTCTCCTCAAGTGTCCAGGAATCTTGTGAGTATTCTGGCTGATTTTAACAATGCTGTAGTTCGGATGGTGTCCACTGATACTCTTATTTCCAAGTCCTCCAGTCCCTGTACTAAACATTTGGTGATTGTACCAAGATAACCAGTTACAATAGGTACCATCGTTACTTTCACGTTCCATAGTTTTTTCAGTTCTTTAGCAAAGTCCAGGCATTTATTTATTTATTTATTTATTTATTACCCTTTTTTAATGAAAAGCGGGAAACTTAACATGACGGAAGGAATAGAACAACCAAATCAAGAAAAAAAGAACGAGCTGAAAAAAGGAAAATACTTAATAATATTGGAAGCTAAAACCATCAAACATGTAGGGATGAAAGAAAAAAAAATAGATTTTAGGATAACAAGAACGCTACTTTAAACCAAACTTAATTTCAGGTAACTCACATAAGCGATAAATACCTGGGCTCTCCTCTCATAAGATACTTGGGTCCATTTATTGAAGTGGACCAAAGAAGAACTTAAAGAAGTTGAAAACTAATGACGATGTATAATGCCTTTCACTTGAAGAATGGCACTGACAGACAATATGCATACAGCGACTCGAATACAAAATAAAAGAGCGCGGAGAAATACTGTTTACAGCAACTATAACCATAAAGACATCGCAAGAACCAAAAGTATGAAAATGACTAGAATAAAAAGAAGAAAGAAAAACAACTGTATGGATATTTCAATCAACAAGCAAGTGATATCTCACACGAGAAAACGTGGACGTAGCAGATAAAGGGAAACTTTAAGAGTTTTAAGCTGAATCACTTCTGATAGCAGCATAAAATAAGCGAATACAACAAACAAGCAGAAAAAGAGTAAAAAAAAAAAACAGATATGACTTGGTGGTGAAGATGATTAATTGGGAATTGTGCAAGAAATTTAGATTTGACCATACGAACAAATGGTATATGAGCAAGGCAGAATCCATCCTGTTGAATGAGACTCACAAAGTCCTCTGGGATCACATTATCTCTGCTAGACGACCAGGCTTACTGAATGCTGGGTAAAAGTAAAAGAAAGAGAAAAGAAATATAAGTTCCTTAACCTCGCAAGAGAACTGAATTAAAGTATGGAATATGGAAGTGATGTTGATACAAATTGTAGCTGGGGGTTTTAAGGTACCAAGGGATTGATAAAAGAATTGGATGACTTGGAAATATGATCACCAGTAGAGACTATCTAAAGAACAACATTATTGATATCGGCAAGAATACCGAGAAGACTCTCGGAGACTCGAAGAGACTTGCTGTCACTCAAACAACGGGTAAAAAAATCATCAAGTAAAGCTGGTGTAAAAAAACTCGTAAAAGGAGTAAAATAATGATACTAATAAATAATAGCAGTAATTTCAATATATGATGGTTGAGACGAAACGATCAATCACATAATGAGCGAATGACACAAATCAGCTCAGAAAGAGCCTAAGACTATACACCACTGAGTAGAAAACGAGAACCAATGGTAATTGTGCAAGGAATTTGAATTTGACCATTTGAACAAATGATATTTGCACAACCCAAAATCTGTCTCGGAGAATGAGACTCACAAACTCCTCTAGGAAATGAAAAAAACAATTGTGGAACATGAAAGTGACGGTGATACCAATTGTAATTGATGCTCTCGATACAATCACCAAAGGATTGGTACAGGGACTGGAGAACTTGGAAATAAGAGGACGAGAGGAAACCATCTAAAATTCAATTCTATTAAGATTGGTCAGAGTAGTGAAAAGAGTCCAGGACTTCCAATGATAAGATGTGTTATAACAAAAACTTTCGCAGGTGTGAAAAATGTTCATATGATTAAAATTAAATAATAAATTGTTAAGATTCGCTAGTATATTGTGAAGAGTCCTGGAGACTTGAGAATACTCGCTCTCACAAAAACCCCTGTGAAAGCTCACCAACTAACGCTTATATGAAAAACTAGAAAATAATCATGTCAATTATATGCTTATATGGTTCTGCATCAGATCCAAGTCATCAATGGTGGAAGGGGTTTCCCCTCTGCTGAGACAGAGTTGGTGTATTCTACACCCCCATCTGACAGGTCTCGTCAAGCATAGACTAAATAACATATTAATAATGAGTCAGAATCAACGTAAGACATTCATTATCCATTAATTCTTCTAATAGTATATATATATATATATATATATATATATATATATATATATATATATAAAAGTTGGCGACTGTAGTCGACGGTGACAAGAAGGCTCTCTTTTCAATAGCTACTCCACCGAGGTGTAGGGGAGGGCACCAATCCTTTCCTTGGATTGCTCCACTTTACCCATGATACATACCCTATATTGCTGAGTGTTAAGCAAAGATGTATCAAGTACTATTTTTAAAGTCTTTGGTATGACGCGACATGGGATTGAACTCAGGTCTCCCGGATCATTAGTGAACACTCTACCCGCTAGGCCAATGAGCCGGTATATATGTATGTATATGTATATATATATATATATATATATGTGTGTGTGTGTGTGTGTGTGTGTGTGTGTGTGTGTGTGTGTGTGTGTGTGGAGGGAGACAAGCCACAGTGAAAATGTGTGATACAACAAAACATCATGTGTATTATAATATATATGCACTCGGGTGGGTAACTTCTCAGCAGCTATACACGCTGAAATACAGAGTTAAAGTGTCCAGAGTTAAAAAAATCCTTTTATATAAACATAACAAAAACATTACTTCCTTGGTGTCATTATACATTTATTTCTGCTTGTTATATCTCAGTAAAATTAAATGTTTAGCAGTCTTGTTTCACAACACACTATCTGTCGAATACCCACTCCAAGAAAAATGGAGAAATTCTTTGCTGTACTCTAAAAAGACAATTGGTTAAAAAAGTATCTCTTGTAGGAAAATGTGCACTAATCATTTGAGACTCTATATGTTATACATTCTACTTTAGGCGAGCTTGAATATAACGTACTACTGAAATTGCTAATCATCAAAATTGATATTGATTCTGCTGAATAAAATGGGATTTACATAGAGAAAAGCCCAACGAAATCCAGCAGTAACAAACAAACATGTGGTTAAAGTTAACGAAGAAGAAATTCATACTGTGGGTACAATTGGATGAAAGAGACAATCCGTGATAAATAAATTATATAATGTAATGATGCCGATATGTTTGTCTGATGTCATTGAAGTAATAAGACTGTCTGAAGAGAGAGAAAAAATAAATTTACAAAGTTATTTATTTTATATGTTCAGCTATTAAAGAAACATATTTCGAGTTCAATATTTATTTGTTCATTCATTGATTGAAAAAAAAAAAAAGAATTAAGTGAATATCCTTTAAGTAAGCTAATTCAATGATTTTTTCCTGGAATCGTATACGAAGATATTTACTATATGCTACAATAGAAAACAGTTTGAACATTTCATCCTTGCAAAAGATGCGCTGTTCCTTTTGAGTCGATGTGTATTGTACAAAACTGATAGAGAGTTTGAATATGGCGTACTAGAGATTTTTCGTATTGACATTTCAGTATTCATTAAAAAGGTTCTATTTCGGGTGGATCATTTAAGATTTGGAGTTGTTGTTTTTTTTTTTATTTTTATAATAACAGTAAGCTCGATCTTGTGTTTCTGCAAGGTAATCACAATGGCCAAATTTACCAGGAGCAAGTCCTTAAAAAAATGTCGCTTCATCCTTTTAAAGATCACTCACTGTGATCACGACATATTTTATCTTCCTTTGGTGATTCATTCTTTTATTTACTCCTGTTCTTTTTGTTTAGTTTCGTTCATTTTTTTTCATTCTTTACATCATTCTGGCTTTCTTTTTACTTCTTTTATTTTCTTTTTTGGTACTCATTTGAATATATTCCTCCTTTATTGTCTCTCGTTCATCTTTGTTTCTGAGTATATAATACTTCCTTGGTGTCATTCATTCACTTTTTTAAAAGTTCTTTCATCAATCAGTCCATCTTTTTTTATGATACTATTAGAATTTGGTTTTTCTAAATATATCTGTCTTTCTTTGTCTCTTTTCCAATCTTTCTTTTTCCTACATGTACTTATTATCATTTTTCTTTCCTTTATTCGTAATCACATACTTTCTTTCTCTCTCTTTCTCTCTCCTTCTCTTTCTTTGTGAATCTCATTCCATCTCCTCCTTTTTTTTATGTTTTTCATTCTTTCTATTTTCTCGTTGGGTCGTTCATTCATTAATTCATTTTTTTATTTCTCTTTCGTAATATTATGTTTGAATTTCTGCCTATATTTTATAACATAATATTTTTTTCTTCCCTTGAAAATAAGTTTAATTAAGTTCTCTATTTTCAAAACTATTTCTGACGCAAATCATTTTCTTTCATTTTTTTCTTTTTTCTTTTTTATCAAATTTTTATTCTTTATTTCATTCACATGGATTTTTCTTCATTAACATTTATTTCTTTCATTTTCATATAACATTTTTATCCATTCATATGATCCCTGGGGCCATTTATCGTTCCACCTCATAATCCCTTTGTAACCTTTCTTTCTTTCTTTCTTTCTTATAATCGTATTATCGTGTTCCTCCTCTTTATTATTTTTTTACTTTTTTCTTTTCTTTCTTTTTGCTCATCCTAATTAGCTGTGTTTCTTTTCTCTCTTTTTATTTTTTCATTTCATTTTATCTGATTTCTTTCTTTCTTTCTTTCTTTCTTTCTCTACACATTTTGTCTGAATAAAGTTTCTCCCTTTCTCTAGAAGCCTTTCAATGTTTTCCAATTTTTTTCTTTTTTCTTTGCAATTCTTTTTCTTTATTTTTTCCTTCTTTCATTCATTTGTTTTTTTTGTCTTCCATGATTCTTTCTTTCATTTTTAAAATGATAAACCCCTTCACCTCTATTTGCATGCGCTTTTTTTTTCTTTTTTTTTCTTGTCTTTTTCTTCTTTTTCCCCGATAAATTTTTTACAATGTTTTCTTTCATTTTCCATACGTATTTTTGTCATTCTTTCCGCTATGAATTTTTTTAAAAATCTTTTTCAGTCTCTTATAATATTTCTTTTTAAACTGAACTTCTTACAATTATATATTTCTTTACCTTTTCGACATTTCCTATTTTGTTCCATTTATTTCCTTCTTACATTCATTTCTCCAAGACCCTCCAGACATATTTCTAAAAACTGATTCCAGTCACCTCCATTCTTTTCAATTCTCTCCGACGTTAGAGCAAGGGATTCTATTTCAAAACCGACTTTTCGTTTTTTTTTCTTTTCATTACTGGAAAATATCGCACCCCAAAAAAGAATGCGAAAATGAACATAAAAAGAATAAAAGAGCCAAAACAGGGATTTTCTAAAAAAGAATGTAAATCACCTAAAGACCTTTGTTCAGTAGAAATATATAACTGCTTTATCAAATGACCTAAATAACATTTAATGTCATAATCTTTCGTCTGCAGAAACAAAAGTCGACGTAGGAAAAACAAGAATAGAAAGAATATTAAAAAAATGGTGTCGGACTGGTTATTTTACAATTTTGAGTCTGTGGTTCCTGCATTAGAATCATTTCTTCACTTACAAATGTGTTGTACTGAAAGGTCAAACTACTGTTCACAGAATACCGCCGAAATGTCTCGCATTGTGTCCATCGATTGGCGACTACAGTTTTATTGTGAAATGTCAATTGTGGCACCACCTGATGACTTGCTTGGGAATTTCCCAGGAAAATTGTGTTAAGTGATTGTTTCTTCATTTTTCTCTTTCCAATTAGTAATGTGTTGATTTGCTCTGTTGTAAATTTTGTATCGTGATTGTTCTTGTTTTTTTATTTGTTTGTTTTTACGCATGAATTCTGAAAAAAAAAATTACGTGAAAATTAGATGAAAATTAATCAAATGAATGTGTCCGACGACATGGTTGTCATTATTCAACATGGCATGAGTTAAATCTATCTATCTATCTATCTATCTATCTGGTTGTATATATGTTTGTCTATCTGTATATCTATCTGTTAGCTTTTCTCTCTATCTATCTATCTATCTATCTATCTGGTTGTATATATGTTTGTCTATCTGTATATCTATCTGTTAGCTTTTCTATCTATCTATCTATCTATCTGGTTGTATATATGTTTGTCTATCTGTATATCTATCTGTTAGCTTTTCTATCTATCTATCTATCTATCTATCTATCTGTTTCTTTGTATATATGTCTGCCTATCTGCCAATCTATCTATCTCGTTAGGCTCAGGTATATATATATATATATATATATATGTGTGTGTGTGTGTGTGTGTGTGTGTGTATGTATCTCAGTTTGTTCACACACACACACACACACACACACACATATATATATATATATATATATATATATATATCCCAGTTTGCTCGTTTTGTGAGTCCATGTGGCCTGATTGATCACGAACTCAACCTACGGCCTCTAGGGAAGTGAATTCAACTTTTTCTCGCGCGAATATTTTTTTCTTTGAGAAAGATCTGAATCCTCTTATTCCCCCAGCTATAGATTAAATCGTATTACCGGTGCTCATCAACAAGGATGGCTTTAAGATGAAATTACGTATGAAGTTTAATATTATCTAAAGACTACAAACATGACTAATATTAGCATATTTATTTATGTCTACATAAGCATCTATTTCACTCAGACTACATCTATCGATTTCAATTTCATCCGATCTCATCAATCTTATTCACCATATCCATCTATATATCAACCAGAAGATCTACCTATCTATCTATCACGGTTTTTCTCTCATCATCCCTTATATATATATATATATATATATATATATGAAATTAACCTAAATTGCCAGTCGAAAATCTTCTACTAAAGTTTCACCTTAACGGATCTTCAGGAAGCCAAACTTCGACTCGAAGTTAGGCTTTCTGATGATCCGTTAAGGTGAAACTTTAGTAGATTTTCGACTCGTGATTTAGGTTAATTTTATAATTGGCTCCATTGTCTTGTGTTGAGCACTTTAGTAATTGTAGCATTGCAGGATTCGCGGAGGGTTTTTTGGTTTTCTTTTGACCACTGATTGCGTATCCCTTGATTTTTTTCAAGGGGTCGGACGAGGTTGGCTTATTCTTTCTTTTTGACCCAATTTTTTTTTTCTTTTTTCCCTAGGCAGTGATTCGAGATACTTTTTTCTCTTGTTCCTGGAGAGATTTTTTTTTCTGGTACCGGGAATACTGGTAGATATTAGATTAGTAAATATATATATATATATATATATATATATATATATATATATATATATAAGGTATTCTTCAATCCAGAAAATCTGAAGTAGCGAACAATTACGTCGGGACAAATAAAATCAAATTTCGAATATTTAAATATTTTTAGTAAAGAGATCAATGTAAATGAATTCCCAGAGCATGGCATTTGGTACCTTTCAAAGAAAAAATGATGACATACTAAAATTAGAATTGATTATTTTATCAGAAATCGTTGAAATTTGTATACATATTACAGTAATTGATAAATTGTTAATTTTATTGGTTTTGTAGTTGTCTTAATCCGAAACAAGAAGGAACCGGAACTAGCCTTACATGGGTAAAGGCTATACATGGCGGAAATGGATTTCTTTTGTACGCCTCCTTCCTTCTTTTAACTATTCCTCCTCTCTGGTTGTATTTTATTTTATTTTCTTGTTGGATCTGATGAGACCCTGATAATAAATATTTTGGAGCCTTTAATTCATATCAATGCTGTAAATAGGATGGAAATAAATTTATTACCCTAATGTGACCGAATATTGTACTTTTCCAGAAAAATATTCAGTGATTAAACTCTTTTTATGCTATAAAGTTTGATTAATTATACGACCAGTTATTGACTTCTTCACCTTTAGTAGCATTCGAGAAAAAACAACTGAATTATTTCCATATCTTCAATGTATCCTTGTGTTCCTTTTCCCTTTCAAAATTAAGCTTCATCGCATTTATTTCAATTTGGCATCGCGGCAGAATCCCCAGCATTTTGTTGAACCTCTGAACGAATTTTATGAAGCCCGTTAGGATAACGTCATCTGTTTTATGTTTCTTTTCTCACGTTGGGGCGAAATAAGATTTACTCGTGCAAACAATACAAATATTTCACACGGCATTTGCTTAATGACGTATTAATGCGTAACTCACAGACAACTCAGGAAATGAACAGTTAAAAAATGAACAAAATTATGAAATGAGGAAAGCAAACATCATCATTTATAGCCAATTATTGAAATTACAGAGTTAAAATAAAATGAAAAAAAGTAGAAACATATTTGAAGAGATTATTTGACAGACGCAGTGATTTTTCACAGGATCTTTCTTAATGATGAAAGATGCATGCACCATCAACCATTTTGGCAATGCAAACAAAATAAAACATTTTTCATATAAATGTTGTGATTGTTACTGTTAAACACAGTATGTATGTATGTATGTATGTATGTATGTATGTATCTATCTCGGTCTAATTCTCAATCTATCAATGGATCTATCCATCTCAAAATGTTTTCGCGATGTATATATATATATATATATATACTGTAGCCGTGGCATCTAGACTCAATCAATCTATAAAAAGCTATTTACAGATCTAAATTTACATTTTTAATTTAATACACACACATACACACACACAACTATATATATATATATATATATACGTGTATGTGCATTCCCATTGTTTACTGAAATTTTCTATCCAGAACGGTATCATTCAGACATGGTATGAAATAAGCACGAAAACTACAATGTATAAATTCAGTTGTCTTGAAAAAAAATAGTTTACAGTAACATTCGCTGTGCATCGTTCCAGACCGTGTCGTAATCGATCGTCTGAGAAAATAAGTTTTGGTTTCTTTGTTTAATGGCATATCAACCATTTTAGGTTATTTAATACCAAAGACATTCTCCAATAAGAAAACTAGTGGTACTATTTAACTCATAGCTGGGAGGATAAGAGCGTTCATACCTTTCCCAAGGGTATTTGCCCGAAAGTGAACGTAATAGCGTAACTGGAGTACGAACACGTGTACTACGATTTTGCAGTTCATCGCTTTAACCATTACACCACGAGGACTCCTCCTAAGTTATTCGGTAAATTGACATACCATTACTACTTTCCTAAGATCATTTGCATCTCACTGGATGCAGTTTAGAGTAATCTTTCCACAGTAATACGTATTTAGTAATTAGGTCTAACCCCACAAGACACCAACTGTACGGCCACCTGCCTCCTATCACGAAACCTATTCAAGTTTGACGAACCAGACATGCAGGACACTGCTGGAGAAGCAGGGACGAACTCATAAGTGATGTACTCTTATAGACCCCCACACATGGCCGTGCAAAAGCAGGACGACCAGCACGAACATACATTCAGCAACTATGTGAGGATACGGGATGTTGTCCAGAAGACCTGCCTTAGGCAATGAACGATAGGAAAAAGTGGCGAGAGAGGGTCAGGGATATCCGTGCTACCAGCATGACATGATGATGATGATGATGATGAATTCTAATAAATCAGCTTAAATATATTTTATTAGAAAATTACGTTTACTGGTAATTCTTTAAAAAATATATAAAGCAGAGGCATATCACCATAGCGGTTTTTAAACTTACTGTCAAGTCTCGCCAAAGGTTGAGTGGTAAAGGATTTGTTCACTACTTATATGGTTGACCAATAATTGATTGCCCTAATCGTAAGTAATATGATGTAAATGTGCCTTACTAAGCAAAGCATTGTAAATAGCAACAATGTTGCATTTTTTACTGAACCACATGAGATCTAATTATCTGAAGTTTGAGACGAAGCTTGATGATTTTTATCGTTCAGGGTTTTCGGACTATTGTCTTCATCTTTATTATCATATTTCAACGTTTCCGACGATATGTCCTTCTGAGTTCGACAAACACCTGTAGAAGGGCAGAGGACATATTGGCCAAAACGTTGTGAATATCCCAATATAGATGAAGACAATAGTCCAAACCCCTAAAAAACGACATAAGATAATGGTGATTTACTGAGGTAAGCTTAGTTATGGAAAAAGGCCAAAAGTATAGGAGACCTTGATAGAATCAAACTCACTTACAAAGATATACAAATCTATCTTGCTATTACACCTTGTGAGGTTTCCGACTGCTTTCACTTATTCTATTTATTCTCTGAGCTTAGCTTATTTGCGGCACATTGCCAGAAATATGGGTGCCTAGGGAGACTATTTTTCACTATTAATAGTCTTCTTGACTACTTTTTATCTATTATAGCACATTATGTGCGGCTCTATTGTTATAGGATATAATTTAAGTCGGATTAGGTGTTCTGTCACCCCTAGTAAAAGAAGAAGGGTTTTTACGCTTCCCTCTCATTCCCGTGGTAGGGGAAATGAAAATACTAGAAGTGTTATGTTTTGACCTTTTGACCCGGCCAAAAATGCCATTCAAGGTGGTGCACCGGAAGCAAGTGACACATCCCGGTCGCTGGAAATCGGAAGAGGTTGCGTAGGCGTTGAGGTGTGTCTATATTACTGCGTGGGAGTTTGAAGGTAATATAAGGCCGACGAATTGAGGACAGTGTGAGAGATAGGCGAGAAGGAGAGCAAGCAGTACAGTGGAAGACGGAAGTAGACGCGGTGTAGCAGGGAAAGCCAGCACACAGAAGAGTTTACTCCAGGGTCCGGTTGAGCAACCATGGAGAACGAGAAAGACACAACGCTGACGGCCATAACTTCGGGGTCAAAATATTTCAGTAATGTTCGGTCCCCAGCTACCTCTCACACGCAAACTTTGAGTAACCCTTTTCGAAACCTTACAAATAAAGATGAGAGGTAAAATATTTTATAAAGAAGTTTTTCTGCGTCTTCCTTGCGTGCGTCCTTCATTCCTGCGTCCTTTCTTCTTACGTCTTTGTCCTTGCGTCTGTTTAATTATTGTGTCGTTGTGATGCTGTAGATGACTATATAACAGAAGTAGCGTGGACAGAGTGGAATTGAAACTTTCAAAGATAGAAAATCAGTCTCCAACATGAATGAAGAATCTACTCTTGAATAAGCTTCGATTGAGATGATGTTTTCCCCTCCCTCATCAATTGATGAGCTATCACTGAAATAGTAGTCATCGGAGACTATGCTAAATGGCATCATTTCCTACCGTAAACGGGATATATTTGTAAAACATATACAATACAATTAGAATAGAAATAAATAAATGAATAAATACTTCCAAGCTTCGTACTGGGAATAAACTTAGTCGTTTGTTCCTCTGCGTTGTATGTTCGTTAGAAATGGGGCCCAGGTTTATTGGAGATATTATTCAAATTTTAACTGCGGTAATAAAAAAAAAAACTGCTGCTAATTCATTCACCAGAACGCTAAAGCCCGAAGGCTTCCTGTTTTTAATATGATACAGAGAAATAAAAAGTAAAGTTGGCGACCATAGTCGAGGGTAACCCGAAGGCTCCCTTTTCGATAGCTACTACACCAAGGTGTAGGGGAGGGCGCTACTCCTTCCCTGGATTGCTCTACTTTACCCTTGATCCGTACCTTATAATGCAAGGAGGCATCAAGTACCATTTTTTGAGTCTTTGGTATGACTCGACCTGGGATTGAACTCAGGTCTACCGGGCCATTGGCGAACACTCTAACCGCTAGGCCAATGTCCAGTATAAAATACAGAGAAATAAGTTAAATGTATTTAACTAAAAGCTCCATCAACAAACAGGATGTGACTCAAGGTCATTTGCAAATGGAGTGAAACTGGCTGGAATTAAGATTTTTAGTTCTAAAGCAGTTCGCTAATGGTTTGAGATATTTGTGTTAAATCCAAAGTCAAGTCATACTAAATATTCAAAATTGGTACTTATTCTGTCTTTGCTTAACAATCAGCATAATAAGGCATGAATCAAGGATAAGTGAAGCAATCCGGTGTAAAAGTTTTTGAAAAAAAAAGCCTTCGGATGACCCTCGACAACGGTCGGCCAACTTACATACTTAGACAAGTAATCTTTCCGAGGACAAAGGACCCAATCTGTCCTACTCTATATTCATAGTTAGATGCGGGGGGGGGAAACGAATGGATTTGGGTCTGAAGCTCTATCTGCTTTGTCCCAGATTTGAACTTAGGTCACCAATTCCATTTCCTACGTCGATAACCGTTTCATCAAGTACACTTCCATGAAGATGACATCTATAAGGCAAGAGAAATCGTGTTTTTATCCCCAATATACAAAAGAAAAATGGTTTCGGAAGAAATTCATCACTTTGAGAAAGTCAGGCGTATTCCTGCAGCTGTAGAATAAGGAAACAGCGAACATTGACCAAGCGGAAGAGTGCAAATGACAGAGGTGTCACATCGTGAGACCTGAAGCACATGGGACCTAAAAATAAAGTGATCATATAGAGGCAGTCTAAGGCATTTTATTAACACCAGTCAGTCTTCATTCTTGGGGGTTATCTACATTCGACCGATGCATGTGGGAAAACTACCAGCCTCAGGCATATTCTAACTGAATTCGGGTATGCTTTAAGAAGCTATACGTAGAGACGTAACGAAATCCTGTAATTTTTTTCTTGGGGCTACAAAGAAACGTATGAGACGGCCAAAAAAAAGCTCTAAGTGATATCACCAACTGAGCTATTAATTTCATTATAGAAGGAAACATTCCGAAACTTTCGCGTAAAGATAGGCAGATATCATCATTGCTTGACAGCTGGCACATCCCAACCGATTTAGAACATCATTTCCTACTTCTTCCTGCAAAACGTTAACGACCGAACGTACGGATATTGTTATTTGGTCCGTTAAGTTAAAAGAAAAGTTTTTGTAAGTTGGAAAAAATGAGAATCTGCAAGAACAATGTATTAGAAATGGTTTGATAACAAATGTATTTACTATCGAGGTCAGATTTCAAGGTTTCCTTACCATTTCAACCTCTGCATTCTTGACTAACCTTGCACTCTCCATCAGACAAAAGGAAATACATAAAAAAAAAAAACCAAGAAAAAGTTCTAACTGCAGCAGCGTGGATATGGCAATCACATTGTGTGATGACAATCCAACAAAGTGTGGTGAT
>CAUZXS010006566.1:30000-57840 GCA_963585895.1 Sepioteuthis lessoniana
CACATATATACATAACATAGGAATCCCTAAACATGAAAGACACTTGACGACTTCTTAGTTCAGGTAAAAAACTTTTTATTACCTTTGAGTTTAAAGGTTTTTCGACATAAGGAGAGAGATACCATCTTTCTAAGCTAATTTTTCTATCTGCCCGAAGGCCTCGGTGAGCGAGCGAAAGTCATTTTCTTCCTCCGAGGAACTAATCTCAGCCCACGTTTCCGGTGACATCTCTGAATGACACGTCCGCTCCGCGTACCCGTGAACACCTGCGCTCATGTTTGCACCTAATTAACCTATGCACTGAGCCGAAAGGTTCTCAGCCAAACTAAACCCAAAGGCAAGATATATAAAACGAAATCCCTCGGCCATTATATTACGTTAGCTGCCTTTGCGTGTCACGTGGGGTATTAAACACCAAAGGCCTTTGATTGGGACTACATGTCTACTCTAAAAGCTTTTTAAGTTGGGAGTTAGCGTTGGTCAAATCCTTCCTTGATAATATATCTAAGCGGTATAATACTAAGTCTAACGTAAAGTCAGGCAGGTTTCGATCCCAGCTTCAAGCGTCTTACGTGTCTAACCAAACTGAAGAGTTGTGATACAACGAAACAGTCTGTCTGTGGATGACAATATATATATAGATATATATATATATACGTATATATATATACATATATATATGTGTGTGTGTGTGTGTGTGTGTGTGTGTGTGTGTGTGGACAACCTATGAGCCATTACAAATCAAATAGATCTGTTTTAAAATTATTAAAACTCTCAGACATACTTGAAATAAGATACGTTTGGGCAATTTATTGGTATTAGTTAGGAACAGAACAACTGTATACAGGCATGATTTTAATAGAAAATTAAATCAGTCATTAAAATAATATTCTTAAATGAAGTTATTGGCGACCATAGTCGAGGGCAACCAGAAGGCTCCATTTTCAATAGCTACTACACCGATGTGTAGGGGATGGCGCTACTTCTTTACCATTTTTGCTCCACTTTACCCTCGATACGTACCTTATATTGCTGAGTGTTAAGCAAGGAGGCATCAAGTACCATTTTTAAAGTTTTTTGTATGACGCGACCTGGGATTGAACCCAGGTCACCCGGATCATTTTAAATGAAATCTTTGTAAATTAATAGGAAAGATATTTTGGTATTAAATAGAACATGTAAAGCTGATATGCCGTTAAAATAAACCAAATAAACCGAATCAATCTAACCCAAGTACTTATCTTACAATGAAAAAAAAGAAGCAAATTTGCCTCAATTTTGAACATCGCCTTTCCGTCAAACCAAATTTTAAAGAGAAAATAAGATTGGTTGGTTATAGATAAAGTAGATTAGATCACAGACACACACCTACACACACACACTCTCTCTCTCTCTCTCACTCTCTCTCTCTCATTCTTACACATACGCACACACACACTTATATATATATATATATATATATATATATATATATATATATATATATATAATGTCCTCTGTGTTATTCATCAAAAAACAAAAAATAAATAAAATGATATATGGATAATTCTTTTATGATTTGTATTTTAAGTGGTTTTTATAAAAGTATTTGTTCTGAATTTCGCACTCACCGACACAATTTGATATTAACTTTAAACTTACATTGAAAAAAAACTTTTTATTTTACTTGTAAGAAGCGTTCTGTCGATTTTTTGGAGTCATTCGAGAACAATCTGATATAAAACTACGTCTTTTTATGTAAAAATTAAAGAAAATAAGTTTGTATTTAAAAACGGAAATTGTAAAAGGAACTTTAGCTGTAATTATCTGTTTAAAAGCAAATATTATCAGATTGAAAAACATATTACTACAAAAATATACTGTTAGTAATCTACTTAATTATGACTGACAGATATATATATATATATATATATATATATATATATATATATATAAGTAGACGTGTGACAGGGATAGATAGATAGATAGATAGATATGTTCCTGGGATATATATATATATATATATATATATATATATATATATATATATATATATATATATAGAGAGAGAGAGAGAGAGAGAGCTGGATAGATATACTGATATATATACTTCCGAAATTGATAGATAGACATATATACTGAAAGATCGATCAATAGATTGATAAATAAATTGAAAGAAACACATTTTCATGTCTAAATTGATTAACATTATCAGTATTTGCTAATTTGCAAATGATGAAAAACATTATGGAAATAGCAAATTTAAAGTATGTTCTGTTTGGTTTTATATGTAGCAGTAAATATACTAATAATAGATTAGTCTCGGAACATTTTTATTTATTAGCTGAGTATACGCTATATTCTCTACCACGCCCTTGCAGAGAAAATATATCTAAACAACGCAATATTGATGAAAAATATGAAATCTATTGACTGAATGCGTTCTGTGCTAATTCCATAATTTTGTAATATATTTATCAATAATTTTGCAATACATTTATCAATAATTTTGCAATATATTTATCAAAATTTTTTTAATATATTTATCAGTAATTTTGTAATATATTTATCCATAATTTTGTAATATATTTTTCAATAATTTTGTCATATATTTATCAATAATTTTGTAATATGTTCATCAATAATTTTTTAATATATTTTTCAAAAATTTTATAATATATTTATCAATAATTTTGCAACATATTTTTCCATAGTTTTGTAATATATTTATCAATAATTTTGCAATATATTTATCAATAATTTTATATATATCTATCAATAATTTTGCAATATATTTATCAGTAATTTTGCAATATATTTATCAATAATTTTGTAATATATTTATCAATAATTTTATAATATATTTATCAATAATTTTGCAATATATTTATCAATAATTTTGCAATATATTTATCAATAATTTTGCAATATATTTATCAATAATTTTATAATATATTTATCCATAATTTTGCAATATGTTTGTCCATAATATTGTAATATATTTATCAATAATTTTGCAATATATTGAAAAATAATTTTGCAATATATTTACCAGTAATTTTGCAATATATTTATCAATAAAGTTATTACGGGAAAGAAAATTTGATTTAATCCTGAAAAAAAAATGAGAATAATTTACAATTTTAAAGCTTTTACTTTCATAATAAATAATGCGATTTTATATCCGTTTTGATTGCATTTATGAGAATGAAATACACACACACACACACACACACACACACACACATATATATATATATATATATATATATATAAAGAGAGAAATATAGAGACTCTGTGTGTGTGTACATGTGTGTGTGTGTATGTGTGTGTGAGAGAGAAAGATAGAGTGAAGTAAAATTAAAGGGAAATAAATCATTTTGGACTTCACGATTTGTAGAATCTTCCTTAAAATCGGATTCGAGAAAATCAGAGTTGGGATTTGTTACCCCTATTTATATTTTTATTTTATTTTTGCAAATTTTTTATTAGCCCTACACCTTATTTGCATCGTGCAGATTGTATGCATTTCTAACCTGATTATACGAGTTTTAGATGAATCTCAACATAGTATTCCTTATTGACTGTCTGTCCACTGGGAACCCGGTGCATGTAGATCATGCCAGTACTCTCAAAAAAAGGGATCATCGAACGTTTTTTGGTTAGATTTGCTCTATGTGGCCTTCTTTGGTCTGGGAGAGCCAGCATGCTTCCACTGGGAACACTGTCTCTTGGTCCCTGGGTCATAGCAGTAGATCTAGCTTTCATTGAAGGTCACCAGAGCATCAAGAACTGAATTGACAACTCGACAATCTCCCTGCTGTCATGACAACGTCTTTCTTTCTGATCTTTTCTGAGCACCCTTGGGACAAAATTCGCGCAAATCTTCCGCATCTTCAGTACCTTGTGAATAATTGTGTGTACAGTTCCCACACTAACATCAAACAATGCACTTATCGTCTCTATAGACACACGACGGTCCTTATCCACAAAATACTTTATTTGGCCAATCAATTCTGCTGCTCTGAATTCCTTACTCCTCCACCACCTCTCATCATTCCTCACAGACTCCCTGCCTTCCTTGAATCACTCATGCCACTCAAATACTGATGCTCGATTCATGCAAGATGGTTGAAAAGCATTCTGAAGCATTCTATATGTTTTTGTGGCATTTTTTTTTCTACTTTTAAAAAAGAATTTTATTGCATATCGTTCTACACAAGTGTTCTCACGTCCAGATTTTATTTTTGAAATTCACCAGCTGTGAAAATCGTGATTAAGTAGGGTGTATTCCAATTCCTGCTGTAGCTGTTCAATTGAACCTGAAATCATAAGAATTTGTCAGTGATCTCATTAGATGTATAGCAATAACACACCGAATTTTCAAAAGTCTGCAACAATATTAAATGCCTGTCCCAAAAAGTCTGTAAACGCATTGAAGGCACTAGAATATATATATATATATATATATATATATATATATATATATATATATATATATATATATATATGTATATATATATATATATATATTGAAAACGATGTGGGAAAAATGGAGATGAACGTCCAATATAATCTCTGCTTTTGATTGATCTGATATATATATATATATATATATATATATATATATATATATATATATATATATAAAATTCTTTTAAATACCCTCTCCGGTCGCAAAAGCTTCTATATAACGCCAGGAGTGGTAGTAGCGCTTTGAGCCACCGAAACTGTGTTATCACCCCTGGTTGGCGTCTGATAATGTGTGTATATCTCACGTGCTTACACACGCTGTATGATATATATATATATATATATATATATATATATATATATATATATATATATATATATATATATATATATATGTATAAAACAATTCTTAAGTTTATTACGTAGGTAGACGTGTGATGTAAATTAATTGAAATCGAAAGATACTTTTCAGTCGTTCAATTTTTAAGAAAAATAAAACACATGAAGCTAAGAATGTGTGATTTCCATTGTTTTTAGTTCTTGATCTCCTCCGCTGCCAGGCATGGGAGCACTTTGATTTGTTTTACGTTTTATGTTAGCACACATGTAAGGAATTTTACAATTATTGGGAGATAGATAGATAGATAGATAGATAGATAGATAGACAGAAATACGTCAAAACTCTGCTTTTAATATTAAAACTTATCTGATGATCGGAATCGTAAAATTCAACTTTGTGAGTTATCTTTTTAAAATAGCGTCCGTTTTGTTTGTAGATTTTTGATGGTATTTTATTTCATACGCCGAGGAAAGACGGAGCCAATATTTTTAGCATATGTTTCTTCCGAAAGAAACTGTTATCGTTAAAAGAAGTTCTTCAAAGGAAATGGTTCGTCCAACTTTGGGTGCCACTAATTCCATTGACATTAACGCTGGAGTCTTACAGATACATTTGCACCATTTCTATTCGTAAAATTAAAGTAATGTTGGCAAGCTTAGTCCACGGTGATCCCAAGGCCGCCTTTTCAATAGCTACTACATCAAGGTGTTGGGGAGGGAGATACTGCATTACCTGGATTGCTCCTCTTTACCCTTGATCCTTACGTTATAATGCTGAGTGTTAAGCAAAGCAGGATTATTTTTTTGAGTGTTTAGAATAACTCAACCTGGGATTCAACCCCAATCTCTCGGACCATTGGCGAACACTCACCTCATTAGGGTGTCGTCGTGGTGTAATGGTTAAAGCGATGAACTGCGGAATCGTAGTACGCGAGTTCGTACTCAGTCGCTCTATTACGTTCACTTTCGGGCAAATACCCTTGGGAAAGGTATGAACCCCCTTATTCTCCCTCCAGCTATGGGTAAATAGTAGGACGGACTAGGTTCTTCAGGCTTGGTGAGGCAACTAGTCTAGGAGAAGGAAAACTCTGAATTAAAACCTGTTAAACTCAGCTCAAAAATTGACCTTGTGTCATATCCTGCCCGAGTGGAGGGTTGGTAAATAGTACCTCATTAGGCTACTGGCCTTGTTATTTCTATTCCTAATCTTCCTAAATTACCTACAACAAAGCATAACATATTTTAATGAAATAAAATTACTTCACACTAAAAAAACATAAAAAGCAGACACGAGACTATCACTGATGCAGACGACACAGATGATCAAACATTTCTTGCAAATACACCTCCTTTAACTGAATCACTCTTGCATAACCTGGATATTAGGACTAGAAGACATTGGTCTCAATGTAAACTCAGACAAAAAACATATATGTTCATGGGTTTAAATCAAAATGGTGTCATCTTCTTATTAAATGCCAAGGCTCTGATATTACTCAACCAATTCAAATAAGTTAGTAGCTATATCTCATCTACTGAAAGCGATTTCAACTTGCTTATATATAAAGCATGGACTGCTATTGACAGATCAACGATCAAATTGAAATCTGATCGCTCTACTAAAAGAGAATCAGAATTTCTGTAGCAGTGTCATTTCTACTGTATGGATGTACCACCAGGAGAAAAAAAAAACAAACTAAATGCTGTGTGCCGTTTTGAATAAATCCTGGAAGCAGCTGCCAACAGAACAGTAGCTATTTGGTCGCTTACCTACCATCTCACAAACCAAATTAGTTAGAAAAAAGAATCCGTATGAAAAAATGAATTCAAAATAATTAATATTAATTCCAATTAAGACAAGCAAGACATGGTGGGCACTGCTTTAAATCTAGTTTTAACAAAACCAATAAATATTTCCACTCACTGTACATAATTTTGAAGAGAAATACATAACTGAAGTTTATTATTAAGGCATTCAACAATGCTAGGTCATCCATTGTCAGTAATTTTTGACAGATTTGATAAAACCATTATTGTCTTCACTATACAGACAAACATAATATTTCTAAGCCACCTTCTGTGGACTTTCACCCATAGACACTCCAACGGTGCTGACCAGCAGAAGTTTACATTCATCAGTTGTGTGCGTCTAAAAATCATATCAGATACGGTGACTGACTAAAAGCAAGAGAGAGCCTTATGAATCTTTGCTGGAAGTACGTCTTCATAATGATGATAAAGATGATGGTGATATTGGCTCTAGACTTTTTCTACGTCGAACAGGTTTCGTGTATTTATGATTCAATTAAAAATAATTTTAATGCTTGACGTACATAATTTTAAAGGATTCTTCACACATTTTATTTCATTTATATATAAACAATTTACAGCGAATTTTTTAAAAATACTCTGCTCATTTGCCTTGGTGGAACCATGCCAAAGTTTTATTCATCCACAATCATGGCTGGTTTTAAAACGTCCGACTTTTTTTTCATCTTTTTCTCCTCTTTTTCTTTCTTTTTTCTCTATTATTTGAAATATTAGTAAAAAAAAAACAAAACAAAACCAAACAAATATAAAGATTGACTATTCAGCTCTTTGAATTTTTTTATGTCGATTTAAGTGCTGTCTGTACACATTTAATGCTAATTAAGTCACATCAAGTATTTATTTTTCATTTGTTTTTCATTTTCCTCTTTCATTAATGTCTGCTGACATTTCGCCAGTCTACAGCTCGGCTGCTCTCTTCGGTGGAAAGGATTTGTCTGACTTTGACGTCCGTGGCCACCATAACGAAATAGGAGAAATTTTTATTCGAGCAGCCTTTATCACACACACACACACACACGCATTCGTATATATATATATATATATATATATATATATATAAAATCAGAGAGCAAATCTAAATAAATTATTAGTGCGTATATCTAAATGTAGGCATGAAACAAATTCATAGTAAACCACTTAAAAACTAATGTCCTCAATGACTAAAAAAAAAAAATTACACTAAGAAAAAAAAAAATTAATAAAAATATTAATCAATTTATAATAATAGACCTTGCCATAAAACTAAAAAAAAATATGCGGAACTTTAGGTTGGTTGGTTGGTTGGTTGTTTTGTTTTACGGCATATCAAACTTTTCCGGGTCATTCAATTACGCGTCAAGTCATTTGAGAAGAAACGTTATTTTAGTTTGGTTTTGGGTTTTTATGACATATCAACCATTGTAGATTATCTAATACCAAATCCATTTCGTACATATAAACACTTGTATATCAAATAAGTCAGTTCAGCAGAAGTAAACAGTTTAAATATTTAAAAAAAACAGTTCTATTTCAAACTATTCAGCTTTGTCAACAAAGTTAAATATATTACTAGGTATCAGTGACCATCCATTAAACAGCAATAATTTGTTACAGTCAGTTGAATGTCAAAACAGTTATATTTCAACTAATCCTGTTTACCATAAGCACACAGTTTAGTTCTATTTAACCCATAAGTAGGACCCTATCAGTTACAACCACTCCGGGCATAAGTGGAGCTGTGAGCAATGGCAATAAAGGGGTACTCTGCATTCCCTAAAACTCCAGCATTACTGGAGCCTCACCATCAGATCTTTAGTGTCATATGCAGGACACTCGTTGGGGTAGTCTTACTCCTTTGCATAGATATAGGCGGTATATTCTACAGTCACAGCCGACTGGACCAAGAACACAGGAGTAGCGATGTTAAATATGTTTGCTGGTGAGCTTGATACGTTAACCAAAGGTTGGAGAAAGACTAGACGAACTGAAAATCAGAGGAAGAATGAAAACCATCAAGACTACAACATGGTTGAGATCGTCAAGAATACTGAGAAGAGTCCTGTAGATTTGAGTTGACTTACTCTTACTCAGACTTAAGGGAAAAACCACCGGTTAATGCTGAAGTGAAAAACCCTCAAGGAATAATAGTAATAATACATACATTGACACAGGCAAACATACAATGAATAATAATACAAAAATACACTAGAAGAAAATAAATTAAATACAGCAGGATAAACAATTTAACAAATTATGAAAGTAATATGATATCATGATATGAAAAATCATGCGGTGAATATTGAACACACTTCATAGAATATCACACGTGCTAGATCACTCTTCCCATCAACACGACAGTGTATACAGGGATATTCATCCCTACGTGGGTACGATTTGGTCTGAGAATCACTTGAACGATAAACTATTAATCACCTTGCGCTGCTGACACTGCACCCTCTCCTTACATATATATATATATATATATATATATATATATATATATATATATATATATATATATATATAATGGATGACATTATATAACCATGCTGGTAAAGTAAAAACAATCATGGGTCTAATCAAGTCATCCATTAGACAAGAATTACGGGATCAAACAAGATTTGGCGGGTAAAGTCTTAGGAAATGTTTTATTGTCATTATCGTGTTGTTTTTAAAAAAATTCAAAAATAATTTGTTGGCATTGTCATATATTGCAGGGGTACTCTTTATGATTGAGGATAATTCTTTGGCAAGGAACTAATACCTAATCACAAAATACTCATCAGATGATGGTTTTGTTCACTGTAGAGTTGATTTTTATGAGCAGTCTACATACTGTAAAGAATTTCGCACCTAAACAATGAATATCTACAAAGGAGAGGCTCATGGTGTAATAGGTATCGTCGTAAGAAATTGACACGGTGACCCAAGTTCAAATCTTAAACGAAGCTTTTTGCACTTCACAAAACGTTAATACGTTTTGGTAAAGGTATAGTGTCCCAATATTTTTCCTCTGACGATGGGGGAAATAGCAGGGTAGACTTTAGCATTAGTATGACAACCGTCTTAGGAAAAGGAAATATTGAATTCCAACCCATCAAAATAAAAACTGACCTTGTGTCGCATCCTGCTCGTTCTAAATACATGCATAAGAGTATAATGTGTGCATCAATTGAGAAGATGATGGTTGGCTGGTTGGTTGTGGGATGGTATTGTTTTATAACATATCATTCCGTATAGATAATATAATGCCTAATGCTGCTTATATATATATATATATATATATATATATATATATATATATATATATGATTTTTAAACGAATAGGTTTCAAAAGAGTCACAACTCATTTGTTTGCACATAGTTAAATGATTTCAAATTCTGCTGCTATCAACACGAATAAATTCAATTCAATATTCTTCATTCATTTGAATAAAGATAAATCGTTCCAATTATTACCATGTTATACTAATGATTCAATTCAACAACAATTATTCGGGTGCACATTTTTAACTTGTTCCAACTACTTTAGATGATAAAATATTTAAATTTGACTCATACACGGGATAATAAAATCACAACTTTCCTCGAGTCTGAGTTGACCTGGGAGTAATGGATATCAAGGAGTATTCTACATTCCCGAGAGATCTTGGACTGAATTCTTGCCATCAGATGCAGTGTAGTGTCATAATCAAGAGATTGGTTCTACTTGACTCATAGATGGAATCTACTACTGATCTGAGTCGGAGTAGACCTGGGTTGTAAAGACAATGAAAAGGTACTCCACATCCCACAAAGCTCCAGGATTGAAGTACAATGTCATTTTCAAGACTCTAGTAGGTGCAGGGTGGTCTTACAACCCTGCCGAGATGCAGCAGGTGTATTATACATGCCCAGCCTACAGAGTTTCATCTGAAAAGCGGAGAATTATATATACCTATATTGATAAATGGCTTCTTCTCGATTAAAACACGTTTTGTTTTCGTTCATACGGAGGTCAATGTCTCTTGCTGACTGCTCCACGCTATGATGCATGGATTCGGCTTGAGTAAGCTCATTTGAAAGAAGCGTTATATCATAGCCATCTCCACCTTAAACTGAAAAAATTAGTAGAGAAATTCACGTACCTCGGCAGCATCGTCTCATCGACTGAAAGTGACTTTGCTATGTACCTAGTGAAAGAATAAACTGCTATCAATAGACTATAGATGACATGTAAGTGTGATCTATCAGATAGAATAATAATGTAAAGGGAGCCTGAATTCATTTATTTGTATACAGTAAGATTCACATATTACAATGTAGCTCTAACATTATAATGAAACATCTGCCATTTGTTTGCACAGGGGTAATTAGATACTCATAAGATATGTAAGTAAATACGCGGATCATTAAATAGGTTTCGAGACTTTTTTTGTATGGGCACTTATATTCATAGTACACACATGAAAATCTAGTCCCCTTCGAAGTAATCTCCTCCGGCTGCAATGCACTTGTACCGTTCCAACAACTTCTGGAAGGCCCCATAGAAGACCTCTTGTGTGATCGTGTCAATGACCTTCGTCACAGCCTCTTTTATTTCCTCAATTGTCTCATAACGACCGCCTCTGAGCAAAAGTCACAGGGATCAAGGTCTGGACTATAGGAAGGGTAAGGAACTGTCTTGATGCCCATCTTGGTCAAATAGTCTGTGACAAGGATGGGGTTGTGGACTGGTGCATTGTCCTGGTGGAAATGCGACTGACCCGATTTGAAGAGTGCTGTCCTCTTATGACGGAATCTCTTCCTGAACTCTCTTAAAATATCAACATAGTAAACCTAACCCTAACCCTTTGGCCAATCAACTCTGATGTACTGACTTCCTTTATTCTCCCACACCTCTCATCATCCCTCACAGACTCCCTGCCTTCCTTGAATCTTTTATGCCAATCAAAAACTGATGCTCGATTCATGCAAGATGGTCGAAAAACAGTCTGAAACATTTCATACGTTTCTTGGGCATTTTTTTCCAAGTTTAAAACAGCATTTTATTGCATATCGTTCTTTTAAAGTGTTAGATTACATTTTTGAAATTTACCTGCTATGACAATAAGGATTTAGTAGGATGTGTTCCAATTCCTGCTGTAGGTGTCATTTGAACCTGAAATCATAAGAATTGGTCAGTCATCTCATAAGATGTATGGCAATATCATACTGGATTTTCAAGAGTCTACGACAATTTTAATGCCTGTACAGAAAAGTCTGGAAACTTATTGAATGCACCACGTAGTTTATTGGTAGTCCTATTCTTTTTTTTCTTTTTTTTGTTAAAACTTTTTTTTTCACATAATTAAATATTGTAAATATGTGCACACGATCAAATGATTCGATTTTCTATGTAGCATTGAAAATTCTTTTTAACACTATTCATTCATTTGTACATTGTTAAATAGTTCTAAAAATCGGTATGTTATACTATCAGTCATTTGTTGCACGTAGTTAAATATTTAAAGTTTTATTAGATCCAAAGATATGACTCTAACTCCAGGTCAGGATACATTTAGGAATAATGTCAATGAAGTGGTACTCGACATTCCCAAAAGCTCTAGGGTTGGAGCGTCACCATTAGATGGTTTCGTATCTCATACAGGGCTCTCTTTGGAGTTTCTCCTCTCTGGAGAGGTGCAGTCAGCGTATTTGAGGGCCGTAGCCGATTGGGCTTAGAAGAACAGAGCACTTCGTCTGTGAGCGATTCCAGTCTTTCAAACTTTGATTCCGTCTTTTCTTTTTGTTTTATAATTTGTGATACAACGTCGGGCTCTGTAAGATAAACACAGCGTGGGGTCACGTAATGCAATGAGCAGATGCACAGTTCACGCAAGGGGTATTGTCATCGCTATTTTTTCTTTTTTCATTATAAACAAGTAACATTTTCCTTTGTCCATTTTATTGCTGTCAATCTTTCAAGATCAAATGATATCACACAAATTGAAAATTAAAAACTTGGCAAACTAATACGTTTTTTTCAGCATTATCTCTATTCCTACTTCACATGATTAGAAGGACGTTTCCGTGGAGAAGTGGCTAATGTGCTCAACTGAAAGTTCATGGAAACAGAATTTGAAATTCAGTAAGGCTATTCCGGTTACTTTGGAGATACATACACCATTAGGAAAGATATGAACACCTTTATCTCCTCACCAGAGACTAAAATAATCAAGCAATCCAGTCTCTTACTTCCTCTTGCGTATCTTCTTCTTCTTCTTCTTCTTCTTCTTCTTCTTCTTCTTCTTCTTCTTCTTCTTCTTCTTCTTCTTCTTCCTTTCTTAACTCTATTTCACACAACATTTTCTCCTGTCTCTTCTTTTATTTTCCTTTGTTTCTGCCTTCCCTTCTCCTCTTTCTTCCTCTTTCTATGACTTCTTCGTCTCTCTACCTCTAATTCGTCACATTAATTATTTTTGTCTCCTTCCTCTTTATGAACCTACCAACTTTCCCTTCTCTTCCTAAACTCCTGCTGTTTCTTTATATTCTTTCGTCTTTTCCTCCTCTCCTCTCCTCTAACCTCAATTTTTCTCTTTCCTATCTCTCTAATTCTCTCCCTCATTTTATCTCTTGCTCTTTTTGCCCAGTCGCGTGGTGCTGTAGAATACACCAACAGCACCTCTGCAGAGGGTTAACGACTCCCAATAAGTGTGCTTGATTTGACACTAAACAATCAAATGGTGATATTCCAGTGAAAATGGGGCTCTGGGGGCACGCGGAGCACCCATTCATTGCCATTATTCCCACGTCACTCTCACCCGGAATGGTAAAACCTAATAGGGCCCGATCTATGGGTTAAAAGAATTAAACTGAATTGTTTGAAATATAACTGTTTGACTAAACTGAATAGCTTGAAATAAAAATATTTTTTACAATTAAACTTTGTATTTATGCTAAACTAAACTTCTTTAAATAAAACAGATTTTAACATCGAAACTGTACTTATGCTCAACTGAATAGTTTGAAATTGAACTGACTACTTGTATAAAATGGATTTGGCGCAAATAACCTACAAAGATTGATGTGCCATAAAACCCATCCAACAAACCAACCTCTTGCTCTTTCCTTGCTTTTTTATTCCATCCTCTCTTCCTCAGTGCTCTTCCTGTCACCAAACCTTCCATCTCTTCCTCTCAATCGTTTGTCGCTTCCTATCTGGCTCTCTCTCTATACATATCTTTCTTCTCCCGTACAATGTTGTCTCCACCATGTCTACATGTAGACTGAGAGAATCTAGCAGCCTATATGCAGTACATCTGACTTCGGAATTGATTTAAGAATAACATGATATATTTTCTGGCCTGACGTAAACAAAGAAACTTGCCCCATCTGCTGAGAAGACATTGGATTTACTTTTGATGATGGTGAAGATCTTCAGAAGGTTGCTGATAGAATCAATAGTGTCAGAATTTAGTATTTTATCAAGCACACCTGATACTACAAAAAAGAATTGAAAAAAAACCTTTTGTAGAATTTTTTTCAGGGGATAAACCATATTTAACACCGTTTTGAAAAGACCTATGCAATAAACTTCTTCCTCGATATATCTTTCGTTTTGACATCATCATCATCATGTTCATCATTTCCCAGTTCTGCTGATAGCACGGTTTTCCTTTACTCTCTCTCTCTCTCTCTCTCTCTCTCTCTCTCTCTCTCTCTCTCTCTCTCTCACCGTGCATCCCTATCTGCGTTCGCTTTTGGTAAGTTTTCAACTCAGTATCCAGGCATCGCGCTGAAAATAGGAATGCAAGTCCATGCTATTGGGTCGTCCTGTCAGCTATGACTGTAAAAAAGAAACAGATTGCATGTCTGCACAGGGGTACCACCCACCACCAATGAGTGACCTGGATATGTCATTAAAAAAGCTGATGGTGATGCTCCAGTACTGCTGGAGCTTTTGGGAATGTGGAGAATCCCTTCATTGCCATCGCTGGCAGGTCCATTCTGGCCCAGTATGGTTACATCCGATAGTCTTATCTATGAATCAAAAAGAAGTGTTTCATATTTAAACTGAGTATTTTAACATTTAAACTGAGTGCAACCAAATGACTTATACTAAACTGAATTGCATGACATTTAATTTGAACACTTTAATCATTTAACCGCATGTAAACAAACGACTGATGTTTAATCGAATTGTTAGTGTTTAATAGCAATACTTGTAAACATTTAACTGTGGGCAAACAAATGATTAATTGTAAATAGATTAATTCGTGTTAGAAATAAGTGAAAAAATTTAACTATAGAAAAGATGAGCTCAGTCTCATTTAAAACATCTTATCAACAAAACGTATTTAGACATCATACACCCAATATATATGTATAAACAGGGTTTACCGGGCCATTTGCCAAATGAGTAGAGTGTTCGCCAATGGTCCTGGAGACCGGGGTTCAATCCCTGGTCGAGTCATACCAAAGACTTAAAAAATGGTACTTGATTCCGCCTTGCTAAACCCTCAGCATTGTAAGTTGGGGATCAAGAGGAAAATGGAGAAATCCAGGGAATGGAGTACGCCCTCCCCTACACTTTTGCGTGGTAGCTTTTGAAAAGGGAGCCTTCGGGTCATTCTCAACTAAGTTCGACTAAGGACTATAAAATTGATTTGGCATTAAATAACTTAAAATTGATGATGTCTTAAAACCAAAGTAAACGAAACCAAGTTGGTCAGCCTAAGCTGCTGAGTCCTTATGTAAAAGTCCACAGGAAACCAATACTTATGTGTTTATCCCTGCTAGTGTTCATCATGTCTTGATCATATTTTTTGCATAGTTTGTGTAATGGATGGTCAGTGTCTGTACAGCCGCAATAATTTTGTCTGATTCATCCAGGATTAGTTCAAAACACAACGCAGCATATTTGTTGAGTTCCCTTCCAGCGATTTATCAATGAATATCAGTCACATTAAATGAACAATAAACAGTGAAATTTCCTGATCAAAATTCGGCTATTTACACCGTATAAGGTGACTGATATTTCTTTGGGGAGCCATCACTTGGTTCGCCCCTGTATGCTCTGCAATTCTACTAAGTTAAAATAGCAAATACTTCATTGAATTTAAACCAAGCCCAGAGGTGGTGCTTTTCACAACTAATCATGTGAAATGTTCGTGGTGTAATGGTTATAGTCACAGGATATTGACACGGCGACACGAGTTCAAATCCAGGACCTGACTGATTGCATTTCACATAGCACTAATTCCCTTGGGAAAGGTATGAATCCAATTATTCTCCCTATGGGTAAATAGTAGGGCAGACTAGGTTCTTCACCCTTGGTGAGGCAACTAGTCTAGGAGAAGGAAAACTCTGAATTCAAACCTGTTAAACTCCGCTTAAAAATTGACCTTGTGTCATATCCTGCCCGAGCGGAGGGGTTGGTAAATATGATCATGTGAAATGACTTTATAACACACATACTGACCTGATGTTAATCTTTAGAGATGATCTAACGTTACCTAAAAGTACACTTGCTCAGATTAAATCTGCTTCATAGCCTGGGGCAAACAATGGATAGAATTGGTCTCTTGAGGTACTCAGCTAAAACAGAATTCAAATAATCAAGATGATATCATCTCCTCATCAATTACCAAATTAGTTCTCCCGTAATCATAATTCAGCGGCAATATCTCATCTAATAAAACCAAGGTCAACATACACCTTGGTGAATCATGTCATCGACCACGTAGACATTTTACCGCACTTCTAACGTAAAATGAAGTTTTTTTTTTCTACGCTGTAACCGTGTTATTACTACAATATGGAAATCACATACAATAATGAATGTAACGTGAAATTTTCAGACCGAAATCCGTGTATTCAAACCGTATCAAGTTACGTATATTTTTCTGGTAACTCTTACATGTTTTTTTCTCCTTGAACAACGCCTTATCAGCCCGATAGTTATTCCAAGTTGAAAATATCAAACAAATATTTGAAGTAAAAACCTTAGCTGTTAAATTACGCCAACCCATATGAAAAAAAAATTATATCAAATGTATCGCGCTTGTGCGAACCTTCCATGATTAGTTACATATAAGATGCATTATTTTTCAGAAGTACAGCCCAAGCTGTATTCTCGGTGAATAATATATACGTATTATTCACGTTAACGCCCCCCCCATATATATATATATATATATATATATATATATATATATATATATATATATAAGATGACGACCATATGGCGACCCGAATGTTCCCTTTTCAATAGCTACTGTAGTTCATCTTTATCTTCTTATACATACATAATAATAATACAGAGTGTTAAGCAAGGAGGCATCTAGTACCATTTTTGGGGTCTTTTGTATAACACGAACTGCGATTAACCCGAATAGTTTATAGGCAACTTTATTTTTAAACATGTTTCACGCAGTAAAATTGTTATAAGTATCACTACCTAATATAAATATTTCTTAAAATAAACCATTTGTTTGCACAATTACACCTTTTCAACTAATTAGTTTCAATCAGTCTAATCTAACGATGGTAATTATTTTTACGATTAATCATTAGTTTGAGCATAGTTAAAAGCTTCTAAGTTTTGTTATTTAATATTAGTAATTCTACTTATTGATTCTTACGTAAGATTCTCACACATTGTTATATCGTTACTAATAAGTACTAATAAAAATCATTAGAAGTGACCCTAACAGGTACTGAAAACTCGAGTCAAAGTGGACCTGAGAGTAATGGCTGTGAAGGAGTTTTTATATATACAAAATGTAATGCAAATATGAAATGAATTAATATTTTTCTGTCTCATTTAATATTATTTTTTCATATGCTCTGATGAAATGCAACAGGTAAAAATATTTGTCACCTGATTATAAATCAAATAATTATATAGAAAATATAATAATGGTTAAAAGCATATTAGAAAAATATCCTACTGGTGAGAGACATAAGATAGTTTGAGGAGCATTCTTGTAAATAAGTAAGAGAAGATAATGAATTTCCTTTCTGGCCGAGTGGGCAGAGGGTTCGCCATTGTTCCGGGAGACCTGGGTTCAATCTCAAGTCGCATCATACCAAAGATTTTTAAAACGGTACTTGATACCTCCTTACTTAACACTCAGCATTTTAAGGTAGGTATCAAGGATAAAGTGGAGCAATCTAGGGAAAGGAGTAGTGCCCTCCCCTACACCTCCGTGTTGTAGCTATTTAAAAGGGAGACTTTGCGTCATCCTCTCCTACGGTCGCCAACTTTACTTACTTTTACTAAAAAAAACAAAAAAAACTTATATAGCATTCTACCTGAAATAGCAGGTTTGACATGGTCAATTGATATCTCAAAAGAGACTGGTTGGTTTCTTTATTTAATGGCATGTCAACTTTCGTGGGTTATTTAATGTCAATGTTATGTTTGCAGAAAACTCGTTGCGGTGCTATTCAACCCGTAGCTAAGTTTCAAAAGAGATATGCTTAAATTGCAAAATTAAATTAAATTGAATTAAATTAAGTTAAATTAAAATAATAATGACACTAATATATCAATGATAGTACATGAATCTTCCTTGAGAATTAAAAAAAAAACAACTATGGAACATGAAAGTGACGATAATACCAATTGTAGTTGGTGTGCTCGGTACAGTCACCAAAGGGTTGACAAAGGGCGTGGATGGTTTTGAAATTAGTAGAGTGCACATTATCTGAAGGACAACATTTATTATGATCGGCTTGAATACTGAGAAAACTCCTGGAGACTTTGAGAAACTTGCTGTCTCTCAAACTCCAATGGAAGACCACTAACTTCCGCTGACGTAAAAAAAAAAAAACTATCAAAAGATGAAACATCATCGGATTACCTAGTTCTAATGCTGTGATCATTTTTTTTTTATTAAGTACTCCATTACTAACTGCCTCTCATTGATAAAATCTTCATGTCACAAGATCTCTGTCTATCTCTTCCAGTGGTCAGAGCTTTAAAGATATGCTGGATGAATGCCTTGCAGTGTAGTAAAATTCCAACCAGTAGCAATTTGGAGTTATGGCACTAAACTGCACCTATCGTTGATGTTCCACTTCTGCAAATCTGTGGACAGTACAGCCCATTCATTACCATTTCTTCTAGGTGCTTTTTGACCCTTCATAGAAGTACCTTTTCTTGTCATGTAATTAGGGACTCCGGTTGATTATTTAAATCGTACACTATATCTATAGGTTCCCCAAGTCAAGATCGTGATAGCAGCAGACGCCCGGATTGAAAATAGAATGTATCCGTAACGAATCGGCTAAGGATTCTAAATGTCTGAAAGAAGCTCCTTAGGAAAGCCGTGGAAGTCGACACGGGATAGAAAACTAAAAAATAGAGCTAATTTGGACACCAACGACAGAGATGTGAAGACATGCCGATATTACGGCGCCCATTTTGCGTGAGTGTCGTGAAGGGGACCCATTACCGCTTCGGAGATATGAAGACAAAATCCCGAGCAAGCGAGAACTACAATCGAAAACAAGAATGATAATATCAAATTCTGTGCTTGCTCTCTCTTTTCTCGTGACGGTTTATTTTCTATCTGCTTATAAAGCAATTGACTCGTTTTTCATACTCTGTTTCACTCTTTTCGGCAACTACTAGGTGTAGTGGCGAATGAATGTTTTTTTCATGTGTTCATCACTTCTTTTTCTTTTCATCTCGGTGGAATTTACCTGGAGGTGCGACTGACACTTAAGGTGTAGAGCTAAACTGATAGAGCCGTTAGAAACGTTGTGATGCAAATGTATATATTGTGCCATTGTGCTACACGGGTCTCCCGAGTTCCGTGGTGGTGCAAGCGTCTATTTAGTGATGTAGAATTACAAACGTCCATTTGAGAGCCGAAACGTAACATCCCTAGGTCAAAGGAAATGTTTTAACGGTGTCACCTTTTATATAAACCTCTGTAATTTTTTTTTCAAACTTATGATATAACTGAAAAAATATGAGTGTAAACGGACAATTGTAATTCTCTTAGTTCTAGGAATTGAATAACCATAAACTGGTTGGCAAGTTTATATTATCAATCAATATATCTACCAGTATATCTTGCTTTTGTGATTTTTACCGCAATCAAACACACACACACACACACACACACACACACATATGTATATATATATATATATATATATATAGTGTAAAGTAAGTTAAGTTGGCGACTGTAGACGAAGGTGACCCGAAGGCTCCCTTTTCAATAGCTACTACACTGAGGTGTAGGGAAGGGTGCTACTCCTTTCCTTGGATTGCTCCACTTTACTCTTGATACGTATCTTATAATGCTGAGTGTTAAGCAAGGAGGTATCGAGAACAATTTTTTAAAGTCTTTGGTCTGACACGACCTGGGATTGAACACTGGTCTCCCAGACCATTAGTGAACACTCTATATAGGTCCTTTATAAAAGATTGTCGATGGGCTTAAACTGCTTTTGAGAGAAGATAACCTATCCAGTAAAAGCACAGAAGTAACAACATATTAAATCGTGTTTGCTTAAGTGTATTTCAGTCCAAGCGACTAAGGCTCTAGAATACGCTGATTGCATCTCTGCTGGAGGGTAGTACCACCCCAACTAATGTCGTCGGTATGAAAAAGACCTATCTGATGGTAAAGCTCAAGTCCCGGAGCTTTGGGGGGAAGTGGGGAACCCCTTTGTAGGCATTTTGCCCATGTGCACTCTCTCTCGGAGTTGTAGAACCTGTTAGGACATATTCTATGAATCTAATTTCCTTCTATACATGAAACAATTTAACTATGACCAAATTAATGAATAATGTCGAATAGATTTACCGGTGTTCTACAGCAATATTAAAACCATAAAAAAGTGCGCCAAAAATTGACCGCTGGATCGTTTCAAATCTCTTCTCTACTAACCATTCATTGATAGATCATATAAGTATTTAATATATATATATATATATATATATATATATATATATATATATATATATATATATATATATATATATTGTATCACAAAAGTGAGTACACTCCTCATATTTCTGCAGATATTTAAGTATATCTCTTCATGGGACAACACTGAAAAAATGACACTTTGACACAATGAAAAGTAGTCTGTGTGCAGCTTATATAACAGAGTTAATTTATTTTCCCCTCAAAATAACTCAAAATATAGCCATTAAAGCTAAACCCCTGCCAAGAAAATTGAGTACACCCCTAAGTGAAAGTTGTCGATATTAACATACACCATGCCAACTGTCAATATTTTGTGTGGCCACCATCTTTATCCAGAACTGCCTTTACTTTCCTGGACATGGAATTTACCAGAGATTCACAGGTAGCCACTGGAATGCTCTTTCACTCCTCCATAACGACGTCGCGGAGCTGGTAGATATTTGAGACTTTGCACACCTCCACCTTCCGCTTGAGGATCCCCCAAAGATGTTCTGTTGGGTTCAAGTTTGGAGACATGCTTGGCCAGTCCATCACCTTTACCCTCAGCCTCTTCAATAAAGCAGTGGTCGTCTTGGAGATGTGTTTGGGGTCATTGTCATGCTGGAAAACTGCCTTGCAACCCAGTTTCTGGAGGGAGGGGATCATGCTCTGTTGCAGTATTTCACATTACATGTTAGAGTTCATGTTTCCCTCAATGAAATATAACTCTCCAACGTCTGCAACACTCATGCAGCCCCAGACCATGACATTCCCACCACCATGCTTGACTGTAGGCATGACACACTTATCTTTGTACTCCTCACCTTGTCGCTACCACACACGCTTGATGCCATCGGATCCAAACAATTTAATCTTCATCTCATCAGACCATAGTACATGGTTCCAGTAACCCACGTGCTTTGTTGACATGTCTTCAACAAAGTATTTGCGGGCTTTCTTGTGTATCGTCTTCAGAAGAAGCTTCCTCCTGGGGTGACAGCCATGTACATCAATTTGATGTATAGTGCGGCATATGGTCTGAGCATTAACAGGCTGACCCCACCACCTCTTCAATCTCTGCAGCAATGCTGACAGCGCTCCTATGGCAAGCTTTCAAAGAAAGCATTTGGATGTAACGCTCAACACGTGCGCTCAGCTTCTTTGGACAACCTACCCAAGACCTGTTCTGAGTGGACACCGCTCTTTTAAAACGCTGGATGATTTTAGCCCCTGTGCTGCTGCTCAGTTTCAAGGTGTTGGCAATCTTCTAGTAGCCTTGGCCATCTTCATGTAGCGCAACAATACATCTTTTAAGATCATCAGATTGCCATGTGGTGCCATGTTGGAAATTTCAGTGACCAGTATGAAAGAGTCTGAGAGCTGCACTACAAATTTTGAACACACCTGCTCGCTATGCACACAAGGGCCTAGTAACTCTAATGTGTCACAAGACATTTTAGAGGGAAAATGACAAGAAGTACTCAATTTGGACATTTAGTGGTGTAGTTTCTTAGGGGGATACTCACTTTTGTTGGCAGGGGTTTAGCTTTTAATGGCTATATTTTTAGTTATTTTTGAGGGACAAATAAATTAACTATGTTATATAAGCAGCACCCAGATTACTTTTCATTGTGTCAGAGTGTGATTTTGTCAGTGTTGTCCCATGTAGAGAGATACTGAAATATCTGCAGAAATGTGAGGTGTGTACTCACTTTTGTGATACACTGTATATATATATACATATATACGTGTGTGCATATGTATATATGTGTATATATGTATGCGTGTGTTGCTTGTTGGGTTAATCTATTGTTTTGTTTTACAGAGTATCAACCCTTTTCCGATCATTTAACACCAAATTAGGTTATTTTGGTTTTCTTTGAATTGATGGCATATCAACCATTGTACATAATATAAATGCCAAATATATTTATACATATTTACGGTTCTGTTTCAAACAATTCAGCTTAGTATACGAACACGGTTTAAATATCAAGGCAGTTCTTTTTCAAACAATTCAGTTAAGTATTCGTTCACGGTTTAAATATCAAGGCAGTTCTTTTTCAAACAATTCAGTTTAGTATACGAACACGGTTTAAATATCAAGGCAGTTCGTTTTCAAACAATTCAGTTAAGTATACGAACATGGTTTAAATATCAAGGCAGTTCTTTTTCAAACAATTCAGTTTAGTATACCAACACTAACGCCTAATGCTACCACAGCCCCCCCAAGAGAAAGGGAAAAAGGAAAAGAAACCCCCTCCAAAAAAAAAAAAACGAATTCTCCCCTCCACCCCAGTAGACCGCCCCCAAAACTACCTAAAATTTCAGTAGTAAATAAAAGTCAAAACGAAGAAGAAGCATTTGAACTCAGGAGCCAAGTGGAAGAAATATGTCAATATTGGTCAGTATGTCTTTAAGTCCTATCAATTTAAAATGCTGAATTTTACAAAATTTTATGCTGTATTTTGTTTGTGAAATAATGCTTAAACTATGCGTTTTAAATGTAAAGGCACGCTTACTCTACTATAAAGCCAATTTGATATTAGCCTATCCACATGTCAGCGAACAAGGCAGAATGTTTTTGAATATCTTCTATCGAATAATTTAAAAATTCGTAAAGAAAGCCCTAACAGTAGTTTAGAAGAAAAAGAAAAAGCCTAGAACGCCTAATGCTACCACAGCCCCCCCCCCCAAGAGAAAGAGAAAAAAAAAAAGCTCTATAATTCCTGATGCCTGCTTGGTCCCCAACTGTAGGAAAAAAAAAAAATGAAAAACCCAGGAAAAGTCCGAATACAGCAAAAAAAAGTATAAGTCAGTACTAGTGAAAGTCATACGAAAGTACCTTAATGTTGGACTTTAACTAAGTTAAAAATAAAACAAATTAACCCCCCCCCTTTTTATTTATTTAAAATTTTTTTTTTTTTTTTTATTATGTACACAGGGGAGGCAGCATGATGTACGTAAAGGTATTTGAATAAACCCATGGACGACCAAACTCAATACCCAAATGGGTCCTGGACGAGAGTTTGACGACTTTTCCCTCAGGATCGCCAGTTCGATCGGGGAACTACTGCTGCTCCTCTATAAGAGTGGCTTCTATAGAAGAGAATAAAACAGCCATCGAAAGATAACCATGACCCACACTCAAAGCACTTACACAAACCGCATCGCTCTTCGCGCGGGTAAAAAAGGGGCGCGTCCTGCTGAGGTTGGAGCCCTGGCCTCGGTGTTCGAAAAATCAGCTACAGAGCTCAAACAATCAAAACTACTAAAATGCAAGCAAACACTACAAATAGCCACATTTAACGTAAGAACCTTAAATAGAATAGGACAACTCCCAGAGCTAATCGCATCGGCCGAAGAACATAAGATAGACATAATATGCATACAAGAACACAGATACACGCACACAGAAGATATCAAATATCACGAAACTGGCAATGGCTGGTCGCTCGCTACTGTATCCGCATGGAAAAACTCTGTCAACGCCGCAGTAGGAGGGGTAGGATTGCTTATAGGACCTAGAGCACTAAAAACGCTTAATAGCGTTGAGAAAATACAACCTAGAATGAAGGCAGCTACATTTAACGGAAACCCCAGAGCAACAATCATCTCATGCTACAGCCCCACCAATATTAGTGAAGAAAATGAACTAGTCACCTTCTACGATGAGTTATCCTCATTAGTGCGTAGCATCCCGAAACACAACATATTAGTCAATGGCGGAGACATGAATGCACAAATCGGGTAAACCGAAACAACAAATACAGCCTCCACAACACGTCAAATAGAAATGGGCAACTTCTAACAGATTTCATGATAGAAATTAGATTAGCATGCCTCAATACAAACTACTAAAAAAGAGAGGGCAAACTATGGACATACACGTACGCAAACAATACTAAAGCACAGATAGACTACGTCCTTATAAACAAAAAATGGAAGAATAGTGCATTGAATTGCGAGGCATACTCCTCTTTTGAGGGTGTGTCCACCGATCACCGAATAGTCACGGCGAAAATACGGTTAAGCCTACGAAAAAACGCCAAACGAACAGCGACCACGAAACACTATGACTGGGCCCTATTAAACAACAAAGATGTAAGAGATAAATACGTATTAGAATTAAGAAACAGATTCGGAACGCTACAAGAAAAGACGGAAAAAAGTACACCAAACGACGAATACGAAAATTTCGTCAATGCACACCTCGAGGCAGCAGCAAAATACATTCCAACAAAAATTAAAACTAAATATAGAGTCCCATGGGAAACTTTAGCGGTGAGAGAAAAACGTGCACTAGTGAAAACAGCCTCCAAAAACTATCGAAAAAACCCAACAAACACAAATGCCTTAAAACTAAAAACGGCACAATATCAATTAGCAGGCATATATATAAAGGAACTGACAGAATACATTCAAAATCAGATAGATAAGATTAGAGACTCGGTGGAAGATAGACAATCTATAATTGCCTGGCAAACAATAAACGAAGTGAGCAGAAGAAAGAACACAGCCAAAGCAAAACTTAAAGCAGCAAACCAACAAGAAAGAATAAAACTGTGGAAACAGCACTTCGAAAACTTACTTGGAAACCCACCAAAAATAACGCATGAACCAATCACCAGAATAATTAGCAAACAATTAGACATTAAACTTGGACCGTTCACACAAGAAGAACTCGACTCGGTTCTCAGAAAAATAAAAAATAGGAAAGCTGCAGGGCTGGACGAAATTCCCCCGGAAGTATGGAAGACCAGACAATTCGACGACATACTGCTCCGCCACTGCAACGCAATATACAATCAAAATCCGATAGATAGATGGATGAAGGGATGCATACTCCCCTTCCCTAAAAAGGGGGACCTCGGATTAGCCAAAAACTACCGAGGCATAACACTTACATCCATAGCTGCCAAAATCTATAATGCCCTACTACGAAACCGAATAGAACCCAAAATCGACAACATACTTAGAAAAAACCAAAATGGCTTCCGAAGAAATAGATCCACGACATCACAAATATTAACCATCCGCAGAATCCTTGAAGGTGTACGGACAAAGAACCTACAAGCGACATTAATATTTGTCGACTTTACCAAGGCTTTCGACTCCATTCACAGAGGAAAGATGGAACAAATCCTACTAGCGTACGGCATACCTAAAGAAACCGTAGCGGCAATAACGATTCTCTATAGAAACACTAAAGTAAAAGTACGATCACCGGATGGAGACACAGAATACTTTGACATTGTAGCAGGAGTACTACAAGGGGACACGCTGGCCCCGTACCTCTTTATCATTTGTCTAGACTACGTACTTAGAACATCGATTGACAAAATCAAAGGGAATGGCTTCGAACTGACGAAGAAAAGAAGCAGAAGGTACGCCGCAACAACAATTACCGACGCCGACAACGCCGATGACATAGCGATACTGGAAAATACACCTTACCAAGCCGAAACACTTCTGCATAGTTTGGAACGAGCAGCAGCAAGCATAGGCCTCCATGTTAATGCACACAAAACGGAATATATGTGCTATAACCAAACGGGGGACATCTCCACTCTAGAAGGAACCCCTCTTAAACTAGTAGACAAATTCACGTACCTAGGAAGCAGCGTCGAATCAACCGAAAAGGACATCGAAACGAGGTTAACGAAAGCATGGACAGCTATCAATAGGCTATCGACTATATGGAAATCAGACCTAACCGATAAAATGAAACGCAGTTTCTTCCAGGCAGCGGTCACATCGATACTGCTATATGGATGCACTACATGGACGCTAACAAAACGGCTGGAGAAGAAACTAGATGGCAATTACACAAGAAAGCTGCGTGCAATCCTGAACAAGTCCTGGCAGCAACACCCCACAAGACACCAACTGTACGGCCACCTGCCCCCTATCACGAAAACTATTCAAGTTAGACGAACCAGACATGCAGGACATTGCTGGAGAAGCAGAGATGAACTCATAAGAGATGTACTTTTATGGATCCCCACACATGGCCGCGCAAATGCAGGATGACCAGCTCGAACGTACATTCAGCAGCTATGTGAGGATACAGGTTGTTGTCCTGAAGACCTACCTAGGGCGATGAACGATAGGGAGGAGTGGCGAGCGAGGGTCAGGGATATCCGTGCTGCCAGCACGATATGATGATGATGATGATGATGATACAAACACGGTTTTAATATCAAGGCAGTTCTCTTTCAAACAATTAAGTTTAGTATACGAACACGGTTTAAATATCAAGGCAGTTCTTTTTCAAACAATTCAGTTAAGTATTCGTACACAGTTTAAATATCAAAAACTGTTCTATTTCAAACAATTTAGTCTGGTATAAATACACTGTTTAGCTCTATTTAACCCACTCGGAGTCAGAGTGGAAGCTGGAAAGATGGTATTGAAGGGTTTCGCCTCATTCCTCAAATTTTCAGGATTTTATTAAACCTCACCATCAGATTATCTAGTGTCATAAACAGGACACTCTTTCGGATAGTTTTACCTCTCTGCAGAGATGCAATCATATTATTCGGTAGCCTAAGCCAACAGGGCTTGGGTTTAGGGGTGGCGTGTGCATATAAAGGATTTAGCATTGAATGACATACAATGGATGATATGCCACGAAACACAACCAATCAACCAATTTAGGTGTATTAATAGACAACTGGAATTAATGGTAATTTACTTGTTGCTCAATATTCCCCAGAGTAGAATATAGGACTTAGAGGAAAATTCCATTAATCAAAACTATTCTGCAATTGATTTGAATATTTTCACTACATATACGTATTCTATTTGCGATTTTCTTACAGCAAGTAACTCAATCAATAACAGACGGTTCATACGTATGTTCCTTTATCATATATAAAATCATACATCTATGTATGTGCACGGATGCGGTATCTCACTCTGCCTCTTTCAGTTTGTCTCTACCCCCCTCTCTCTCTCGCTCTCTCTTTATATATATATATATATATATATTCTTAGATTGTAAGGGAATCGAGATCTTTCAGAAGTCAATCGTGGGTTTAATAATATATATATATATCATCATCATCATCATATCGCGCTGGTAGCACGGATATCCCTGACCCTCTCTCGCCACTCCTCCCTGTCGTTCATCGCCCTAGGTAGGTCTTCAGGACAACATCCCGTATCCTCACATAGCTGCTGAATGTACGTTCGAGCTGGTCGTCCTGCTTTTGCACGGCCATGTGTGGGGATCCATAAGAGTACATCTCTTATGAGTTCATCTCTGCTTCTCCAGCAGTGTCCTGCATGTCTGGTTCGTCTAACTTGAATAGTTTTCGTGATAGGGGGTAGGTGGCCGTACAGT
>CAUZXS010006567.1:0-22051 GCA_963585895.1 Sepioteuthis lessoniana
GGCAAAAACAGTGGTTTCCATGAAATCAACGAAGATAAGCGGAAACGAGTCTCTTCGCTACTTAGATGGGAAATAACAAAGAAAGTGTTGATCCTGTAAGGTGTCTAAGGCCTGTTTGATAGACGAAGTAAAAGAAACGATAGGGAAATGAAATATTGAACTTAAGACGGCCGATAGTTCGATAGAAGATCGATGAGGACATAAAATCTGTAATCAATCTGATTTGGCTTCGAAGAAGTAGTGAGTTCAATCACCTGGTCCGGTTGTCACGGAATTTACGCCGGCTCAATAAAAAGGTAACGGAGATGCTTTTTGAAATTTGCTGAGGATAATCAATGTGGAAGGTGTGATGAAGACAAATTTAGTTGTTTCTGTTCGGATCAGTTCATTTCTATTACTCAAGAATCTTCACTTAAACTGAACCACCGTTGTTTTATATATGTGTGCATGTATATATATATATATATATATGGGGGTTGAGCTCTCTGGCAAAGGAATTGCCGGCCGCCGCTAGCGTAATGCAAAGCTCTTCGAAAGAATTGAGCACTCTGGTAGCCGATAGGGTATATTAAAAAATGTAAACAAAGGCTGCTGTTTCTAAAAATAAAAATAACTTAAAATTCCCTTAGCCAACGTGGTCCGCTTGGTGGTCTGAAACACAGTCTAACGTAAAGTTGGACGGGTTTCGATCCCGGCTTCGAGCGTCCTGCGTATCTCGCCACACTGAAGAGTTCTGATAGAACGAAACAGTCTGTCTGTAGATGATTATATATATATATGTATATATATATGTATATATATATGTATGTATGTATGTGTATGTATATATATATATATATATAAATGAATGTATATATATATGTATGTATATATATATATATATATATATATATATATATATATATATATATAAAACTTAAGCAAAGCAATTAACTTGTTTGTCTTTAATTAAAAAAATTAAAGGATTTAGATTTCCTGCTATTCAACAAAAGATAAACTTTGACGTTTCTTGAATACGTACAATGTAAGATACCCGAGTCGAAAGTTTAAAATAAAAAGGAAGAAACTGGTTCGAATGAATTGACATATATTAACGTTTCGTCTAGAAATATTCAATTAAAAATAGCTTATAACAGAGGCAAAAAAAGGAAATAAAAAAATTCTTCTATTTCTTTTAATGTAATTCAGTCACCTAAATTAAAATTTGAGGTCATATTTTTACGCTATATACATTCAAATGTTATATACACAGTGTTACTTCGGTAGCCATACTATGAGGTAAATCGTCTGATTGAAAAGAAAACTTGATTTGTTTCGGTTTAATTTTATGGCATATCAATCATTGTTGGTTATTTAATACCAAAGCCGGTGTATATATATATATATATATATATATATATATATATATATATATAATTTGTAAATATAAGTCAAAAAAGTTAAATATTTCCAAGTATTTATATCACTAACAATTTAAATAAACATCAGTCATTTGTTTATACACAGTTAAATGAACAAACAGTTCTATTTCAAACAATTCAATTTACCATCTCATTTGTTTGAGCACAGTTTAGATTTCAAACAGTTCTATTTAATCTATTGATAGGATGCTTTCAGGTGCTATCACTCCCAGCCAGAGTAGACCAATGAAGGTGTACTCCGCATTCCCCAAAGCTCCAGCATTACTGGAGCCTTACCATTAGATTGTGTCATATTCAGGACTCTAGTTGAGGAGGGCGTCTTACCCCTCTACAGAGATGCAGTTGGTGTACTGACAGCCTCAACCGACTGAGCTGGATGCGATCGGTGTATTCTACAGCCCTCTCTCCAGCCGACTTGGCTGTCAGACTTGAATACTCAAAATCAGAAGACCCTTTATTATATCCTATTTTCATATTTACATCACATTCCTCATATAGCATCAGTTTTAAAGAATAGGAATTTCAATTAGAAAAAAGTCTCTTCAATATTAGAACACGAGCCTTCAATATATTCATCTTAAGAATTGATCAATAGTGTTTAAAAGTGTTTAAGACATTTACTCTTGTAATTGGTCTGTCACTGTTACATATCATATTTGGGTTGAAGCCCCTTAGTTATCTATTATCTGTCACTAAAATATCAAAACGGAATCTTTCTCTAAGTTCATTATCATCTCGCTTAGATTGTTTGGGGTTTTTTGGCATATCGCCCTTTGGAGGTTATTTAATACCAGACCCATTTTAAACAAATAAACAGTTCTATTCCAAACAATTCCGTTAATTACGTGCACACAGTTTAATTGTAAAAACATTTCTGTTTCAAGCTATTCAGTTTAGTCGAACAGTTCTAATTCAAACAATTCAGTTTAGTATAAGTATAGATTTTGTTCATACACAGTTAAATATCAAAACTCTCCTATTTAAAAAAAATTCAGTTTAACGTAAGTACAATTTCAATGTTAAAACAGTTCTATTTCAAACAAATCAGTTTAGCTTAAGTGCGCAGTTTAGTGTCATATCCAGGACACTAGTTGAGGAGGGGGTCTTACCCCTCCGCAGAGAAGCAATTGGTGTATACTACAGCCCCAGCTGACTGGGCAAGCGCAGATTAGATGTAAAAAAATCAAGATGAGAATACAAATGAATTTTAAGAGACATTATATTACAGATTTTTTTTTTTGGATAGACCCTTAATATGTTGTCCACGAATTCTGTGTAGTGCAAATACCATTTGTTCAAATGGTCAAATTAAAAATGGCTTGCACAATTTCTAGCGGATCCCCTTCCACCTCCTTGTCTAGCCCTATACTCTCTTTGCTCTAATTTACAGCATTCGCTTATATGATTGATCGTTTCGTCTCTGTCGCCACATAAACTACATTTGTTATTTTGTTGCATCTTGTCTATTCTTGCTTTGAGATAATTGCTCCTTATGGCGTTGTTTTGTACTGCTATTAGAAGAGATTTAGTTTTTATCTTAAGTTTTAGCTATGTTAAAGTCTTCTCGTATGAGATTTCGCTTGTTTGTTGCTTGAAATATCCTTGCTTTTGTTTTTCTTCCCACTTTTGTTTCCTAGTAAGTTATTCTCTTGATCCTTTTCTTGATCAGTCTTCCTCCGCGCTTTTTTATGTAATCGTTGTATCGATGTATTGGCGCTGTCTCGAATTCTTGCGCGTCTTCTTCCTTCTTTTCTTGACACATCATCATCATCATATCGCGCTGGTAGCACGGATATCCCTGACCCTCTCTCGCCACTCCTCCCTATCGTTCATCGCCCTAGGTAGGTCTTCAGGACAACATCCTGTATCCTCACATAGCTGCTGAATGTACGTTCGAGCTGGTCGTCCTGCTTTTGCGCGGCCATGTGTGGGGATCCATAAGAGTACATCTCTTATGAGTTCATCTCTGCTTCTCCAGCAGTGTCCTGCATGTCTGGTTCGTCTAACTTGAATAGTTTTCGTGATAGGGGGCAGGTGGCCGTACAGTTGGTGTCTTGTGGGGTGCTGCTGCCAGGACTTGTTCAGGATTGCACGCAGCATTCTTGTGTAATTGCCATCTTGTTTCTTCTCCAGCCGTTTTGTTAGCGTCCATGTAGTGCATCCATATAGCAGTATCGATGTGACCGCTGCCTGGAAGAAGCTGCGTTTCATTTTATCGGTTAGGTCTGATTTCCATATAATCGATAGCCTATTGATAGCTGTCCATGCCTTCGTTAGCCTCGTTTCGATGTCCTTTTCGGTTGATTCGACGCTGCTTCCTAGGTACGTGAATTTGTCTACTAGTTTAAGTGGGGTTCCTTCTAGAGTGGAGATGTCCCCCGTTTATACAGTCAGTCTATGTCAACTCTGAGATGTAATGCCTTATGCATCATCATTAGTTTTCTTGTTGTTTGGTATATTAGCTGAAGTTCTCTCGTCCACTTTAAGAATGGTCCTGAGTATCTTACGAAGAGGACAGCCCAAGTGTTTATCCCTTTGATGAGAATTCTGCAATTTAGTTTGGTTCCGTCTAGGTTTTTTTTTTGGTTCTGCTGGGATATTCATTTTTAATTTTTTCTTTCATCTCTACATGTTTGATCGTGTTTGCTTTGAATATTCCCATGTATTTGTTGGTTTCCTTTTCTTCGAGTGTTCTGATATTTTCTTTATTTGGAAGTTCTATTAATTCCGTCATTTGCCGTTTTCGGTTTTTCTTTATTAGCATGGCACATTTTTCTCCGCCAAATTCCACCCCTATCTCGTAGCTTTATATTTTCACAGTCCGTATTAGAGTTTCCAATTCTTTTTCATTTTTGGTAAACTGTTTGATGTTGTCCATCTACATTAGTTGGTTGATTTTTTCTTGCGATTTATGAAGTTTGTATCCACCTGTGTATTTTTTGTATTATCATTATTATTATCATGTACTCAGAGTTTTTCACATCAGCGTAAGCTGATAGTCTTTCACTGGAGATTGAGTGACAGCAAATCTCCTCAAGTCTCCAGGACTCTTCTCAGTATTCTGGCCGTTTTCAATAATGCTTTTGTTTGGATGGTCTCTACTCGGCTGCCAACTTCTAAATCTTCCAGGCCCTTTAATAATCCTTTAGTTACTGTGCCAAAAGCACCAATCACAATTGGTATAATTGTCACCTGCATGTTCCATAGTTTTTTCAATTCTCTAGCAAGGTCAAGGTACTTATCTCTCTTTTCACATTCTTTCAGTTTTATTCTGTGGTCTGCCGGGGCAGCAAAGTCGACAATTTTGCAGATTTCCTTTTCTTTTTTTTTTTTTTTTTTTTTTGTTGATTATTATTAAATCTAGTCTCCGGGCCGAGATTAGGTGATCAGTTTGTATATCAAAGTCCCACAGGAGTTTGTGCGGGTTATTTTCTAGGACAGGTGCTGGGTTGTGCATATACCATTTTTTAGCATGGTCAAATCAAAATTTCTTGCACATTTCCCAGTGGTTCACCTTGCCCACCCAGTCGTGTCTAGCCTTGTACTCCTTCTTTGCCAATTTGCTGCATTCGTTTATTATGTGATTGATGGTTTCATCTCAGTCACCGCATAGTCTGCACTTGCTATTTTGTTACGGCTTATCTATCCTCGCTTTGATATGATTGGTTCTCATGGCACTGTTTTGTGCTGTCATTAGGAGAGATTCTGTTTCTCTCTTAAAGTTTCCTTTTCTTAGCCATATTTTACTCCATATTTTACTCCATGTTCAAATCCTGAACGAGACTGATTGCATTTCACATAGCACTAATACCCTTGAGAAAGATATGAATCCAATTATTCTCCCTCCAGCTATGGGTAAATAGTAGGGCAGACTAGGTTCTTCAGTCTTGGTGAGGCAAGTAGTCTAGGAGAAGGAAAACCCTGAATTCAAACCTTTTAAACTCCGCTTAAAAATTGACCTTGTGTCATATCCTGCCCGAGCGGAGGGGTTGGGTAAATATGGATATGTTTTATTGAATTCTTTGGTTTAAATTCACATCCCCCAGGACTGTCATCACTCACTACAATCCAGACTTAGCTTCCTGATTCATCTGGATTTTCATAAAACGAAAACTGCCGACGAAAGATTTCAGACCGGTAGTTCGGTTTCAGCTTCTTTATTTAACGGTATATCAACGTTCGTGGGTTATTTGAAGCTAAAGCAATCTTTGTCGAACAATAGTGGTACTATTTAAGCCCTTGCAGGATGTTTAAGAGGGTTTATTTTTTCCAAGATTATTAGTCTGGAAATATTCCCCAAGAGATTTTGACGAAGCAAAAAGGATTTTATGTCTTACGACCAAGTTGCACTAAAAGTATCAGTTCGCGCCAAATCAACGAAAATTTGGGGCAATGGCTTGTTCCCAACTTCGATAAGTGTCTGCTTAGAGACAACTTAAAAAAAATGGTTAATATTACTTTATATATATATATCAATAAGCACGTAGTACGCAGCTTAATAATCATGAAAAAGTACGTGCCAATGCACTTTCTTCATCATCATCATCATGTCGTGCGGCTAGCACGGATATCCCTGACCCTCTCTCTCCACGTCTCCCTATCATTCATTGCCTCCAGCAAGTCTTCAGGGTTACATCCCGTATCATCACATAGCTGCTGTATGAATGTTCGAGCTGGTCGTCCTGCTTTTGATTGGCCATATGCGGGGGTCCACAGGAGCACATCACTTACGATCTCGTCCTTGCTTCTCCAGCAGTGCCCAGCATGTCTGGTTCGTCTAGCTTGTATAGTTTTCGTGACAGGTGGTAGGTGACCGTACAGTTGGCGCCTTGTGGGGTGTTGCTGCCAGGACCTTTTTAATATTGCTCGCAACATTCTTGTATAATTGCCGTCTAGCTTCTTCTCCAACCGTTTAGTCAGCGTCCAAGTAGTGCATCCATACAGCAGCACCGACACGACCGCTGCCTAGAAGAAACTGCGTTTCATTTTATCGGTTATGTTTGATTTCCATATGATCGAAAGTCTACCGATAGCTGTCCATGTCTTCGTTAGCCGTGTGTCGATGTCTTTTTCGGTTGATGAGATGCTGCTTCCTAGGTAGGTGAATTTGTCAACCAGTTTCAGGGAGGCTCCGTCTAGTGTGGAGATGTCGCCTTTCTGATTAAAGCACATAAATTCAGTTTTGTGTGCATTAACATGGAGTCCAATGCCAGCAGCGTCTCGTTCCAAGCTATGCAGTAGTGTTTCGGCTTGGTTGGGTGTATTGGCCAGTAGCGCTATGTCATCGGCGTAGTCGGCGTCGGTAATTGTTTTTGCGGGGTACCTTCTGCTTCTTTTCTTTGTCAGCACGAAGCCGTTTTCCCTAATGTTATCGATCGATGTCCGAAGTACGTAGTCTAGACAGATGATAAAGAGGTATGGAGCTAGCGTGTCCCCTTGTAGTACTCCTGCTACAATTTCGAAGTATTCTGTGTCTCCATCCGGTGACCGCACTTTCACTTTGGTATTTCTGTAGAGAATCATTATTGCTGCGACGGTTTCTTCAGGTAGGCCGTATGCTAGTAGGATTTGTTCCATCTTCCCTCTGTGAATGGAATCGAAGGCCTTGGTAAAATCGACAAATAGTAATGTCGCCTGTAGGTTTTTTGCCCTCACGCCTTCTAGGATTCTACGGATGGTCAATATTTGTGAGGTCGTGGACCTGTTTCTACTGAAGCCATTTTGGTTTTTCCTCAGGATTTTGTCGATTTGGGGTACTATGCGGTTTCTTAATAGGGCATTATAGATTTTGGCTGCTATGGATGTAAGTGTTATACCTCGATAGTTCTTGGCTAATCCGAGGTCACCCTTTTTAGGGAAGGGGAGGATGCATCCCTTCATCCATCTGTCTATCGGATTTTGGTTATAAACTGCGTTGCAGTGTCGGAGCAGTATGTTGTCGATTGTCTCGTCTTCCACACTTCTGGGGGAATCTCGTCCAGCCCAGCAGCTTTCCTATTATTAATTTTTCTAAGAACCGAGTCGAGTTCTTCTTTAGTGAACGGCCCTAGTTTAATGTCCAATTGATTACTGATAATTCTGGTGATCGGTTCCTGCGTAACGTTCGGAGGGTTTGCTAGTAGGTTTTCAAAATGTTGTTTCCACAGTTTAATTCTTTCTTGTTGGTTTGCCGCTTTCAGTTTTGCTTTGGCTGTGCTTTTCCTTCCACTCACTTCGTTTATTGTTTGCCAGGCTATCCTAGATTGCCTATCCTCCACCGAGTCTCTAATCTTATCTATCTTATTTTGTATGAATTCCGGTTGTTCTTTTAGATATATGCCTGCTAATTGATATTGTGCCTTCTTTAGTATCCGGGCATTTGCAATTGTTGGGTTCTTCCGGTAGCTTTTGGAGGCAGTTTTCACAAGTGCAGGTTTTTTTCTTAGTGTCAAATATTGATCGCATAGATCGAACATTGTAGAAAGAATGTTGTAAAATCCAAAATCCGCCCAAATTTATTCGTCAAACCTCTGATTTATTGATTGTGTGTGTGTGTGTGTGTGTGTTCTTAACAACCAATATCTTTCGCTTATCACTTGGTCTCTTTCTCTCTATATACATATATACATATATATAGTCGACCATAGTCAAGGGTGACCCTAATGCTCCCTTTTCATTAGCTTCAACACTAAGGTAAAGGGAAGGGCGCTACTCCATTCCCTGGATTGTTCCGCTTTACCCTTGATCCGTACCTTATAATGCTGAGTGTTAAGCAAGGAGGAATCAAGTACCATTTTTAGTGTCTTTGTTATGACTAAACCTGCTATTGAACCCCGGACTCTCGGACCATAGGCGAACAGTCTACCCTTTAGGTCAATGGCCCTGTAAACACACACACACACACACAAACACACACAGATATATATATATATATATATATATATATATATATATATATATATATATGTATAGTTTTCTGTTTCCTTGTCTATTCAATCATCTGAGCAATTAGTATCTGTCTGTCTGTCTGTCTATTTCCCTCTACTTTTTTATTTACTTTTCTATATATATGAGAATGATGATGATGTATACCTTCATGATATATATATATATATATATATATGTATATGTTTATAAAGTTATGCTGATAGCAGAGTGTTTCCAGACGCTCTCATGTTATCTGTTCCTATCGTTCCTGGCAAGTCCTCTAGAATATATCTAGTGTCCACACAGAACCTCTATTTGTATATCTTTGGTAGTCGGGTGATACTGGTGCGTCCTTACTTCATCAGCAGAGCCCAGCATGTCTCGTTCGTCTTCCTTGGATGGTTTATGAGATCTATTCATTTACCTCCTTTCCCCCTTACTTCTTTCTCCCCCCTCTCTCTCTCTTTCTCTCTCTCTCTTTATATATATATATATATATCACTCTACTTTTCTATTCATAGTTTTCGATTTACTTTTCTGTCTATCCACTTAAGCTATTTGTATCAATCTACGATCTTAGTTTTCTATTTGCTTGTCCGTATATAAGTACGTTAAGTTGGCGACCGTAGTCGAGAGTGACCCTAAGGTTCCCTTTTCAATAGCTATTACACCAAGGTGAAGAGAAGCGCGCTATTCCTTTCCCCGCATTGCTTCACTTACCCTTGATCCACGCCTTATAATGCTGAGTGTTAATCAAGGCGGTATCATTTTTTGAGACTTTGATATAACTCGACTTGGGATTGAATCCCGGTCTCTCAGGCTATTAGCGAACACTCTACCCAAATCAAAGACAATAATACTTCAACGATTAATTTTGGATGTTCCGATAACCTATTAAAAATGAATGTTTTCTTTATTTTAATATAACATCATAATTTATTTATGTCTTCAATTATTCTTAGCCACCAGATTCATTTTTAGTTTCTAATAGATGGATAGAACACAGTTTAAGGATGTTGTTTTAGGAGTTTCTTATATGAAAGACTAGCGGATTTGTTGTTGTTGTTGTTGATTTTAAGAATGTGTCAGTCGTCTCTGAACGAATAATTTAGAACTTCGTCTCGACTTACCAGCTGAAGTTCATGTTCACCCTTCAGCATCTTGTCATTGTCATCCGTATACATAATTGAAAACTCACCACTGAATTAACTTTCTATTTCTGAACTCATAAAATATTTACTCAAAAGTGATATATATATATATATATATATATATATATATATATATAATGAGGCTGTCTTTTTCCTAGAGGAAGAAGGTTTAATTATTACTTACTACTGAAAATGTATCTTATATTTCAATAAATCTTTACGAATTGACAGTAGAGCAATTCACTTTTTTTTAATTTTTCATGTGCCGAGTCAAAAATCACGAACCTACTCACTCACGCGGGTCACTTGTGTGGGTGTGCTAAGGATGGGGCAAAGTCGACAGGTGTCGTACTTTACCAGCTGTTCGTTTCTCTTCTTACACATTTTTGGACATTATTTAACACTTAAATTACCATCAACAACTCGACAACAACGGCTGTTATTCTATATGCAAGAATAACGGTTTCTCTTCGGTAAAGAACTTGACTCTTTCTTTCCCACCTCTTTGTTAGTCTCTTCTAAAAGACTCCTTGTCTCTCCACCTATCTGTCTATATTTGACCATTACAATCTATCTATCTATCTCATGCTAGCTTTCTACTTGCTTGCCTATTCGTCGATCTCTTCGTGCATATTAGACTATTAGTGTCTATCTATATATCTATCTTTCAATCAATCTGGACGGCTGGACAAAGAAGCTATCAATCTATCTATCTATCTATCTATCTATCTCACTGATAACTATTTGTTTCCCTATACACCTGTACTAAACTTTTTACACACACACGAGCACACATATATATATGTGCACTCTGGTATCCGATAAGGCAAAAATGTAAACAAACGAAAGCTACTACATGATGCCTTATAATTCCCGAGCTGACGTGGTTCGCTTGTTGGCTGAGAAGTATGGTACTAAGTCTAACGTAAATTTGGGCGGGTTTTGATCCCAGCTTCAAGCGTCTTGCGCGTCTAGCCACACTGAACAGTTGCGATACAAGGAAACGGACTATCTGTGGATGACAATATATATATATATATATATATATATATATATATATATATATATATATGTTTGTTTGTTCTTTGTTTAATGGCATATCAACCTCATCCTTTGATATCAAAGCCATCCTCGTAGAAGAAAAATAATGGTATAATTTGATTCATAGTGAAGAGGTTTAATATCCATCCAAAGGGTATTAGTCTAAAAGTGAACATAATTGCGTGACTGGAGTTCGAACTCACTTACTACAATGTCACAGTCGAGAATGTTAGCCACTACACCACAGTGACTGCTCCTATACATAAATATTTTTAGCGTGTGCATTTATATAATACATGTGTGTGTGCGTGTGAATGTGTTTATGTGCATCTAGTTTGATAGTTAAAAGTATGATGGTGAAAAGATCGAATCACTTATATAATACACATTATTTGGTAAAAACCAAAGTAAAACATAGTAGAGTTTTTGACCAGATTCGTCTATATCTATCTATCTATCTATCATTATAGTTTATTGCATTTTGGTTCCTCAATTCTTTTAGTGTGTTAGTTAGGTGGGTTTAGATTTTTTATGTCCGATCAACCCTTGTAGATTACTTATTGCCAAATTTTATTTGATAGGTAGAGTGTTCGCCAATGGCCAGGGACACTGGGTTTCAATCCCAGGTCAAGTCATACCAAAGATTCAAAAATTGGTACTCGATGACTCCTTACTTAACACTCAGGATTATAAGGTACGGATCAAAGATAAAGTGGAGCAATCCAGGGAAAGGATTTGCTCCCTCCCCTACACATTGGTTTAGCAGCTAATCAAAAGGGAGCCCTTGAGTCACCCTCGACTACGGTCTACAACATTACTTATCGGCTCATTGGCCTAGTGGGTAGAGTGGTCGCGAATTGCCCGGGAGACCTGGATTCAATCCCAGGTCGTGTCATACCAAAGACTTTTAAAATGGTACTTGATACCGCCTTGCTTAATACTTAGCAATATAAGGTACGTATCAAGGGTAAAGTGGAGCAATCCAGGGAAAGGAATAGCGCCCTCCCCTACACCTCGGTGTAGTAGCTATTGAAAAGGATACCTTCTGGTCGCCCTCGACTACGGTGGCCAACTTACTAACTTTCAAGACATGAAAAAACTGATCTTAATTGATTGCTCCAAAGAAAGTTTAACTGAATACAGCGCTTCTCATTATCAACTCGTTTGGCAAATTAACTTTTTTATTCAATAATCCACGTACACACACACACACACACACACACACACATATATATATATATATATATATATATATATATATAGAGAGAGAGAGAGAGAGAGGTGAAGAGACAATCATTCGTTTGTGTTCAAAACTCGAAAATGTTTCAATCGATCAATCTTTTAAATATCTCACACTTCAATCTTTTAAAAAACTTTTTTTCAAATTTTATTAAATCTTTCACATAAAATTTTTAATTTCGTAAAATAGTACAAGAGAAAAGTTCCCATCTAGACAAGGGGACTACATGAAGTGAATGATTGCAATTATTCATTCTTGTACCCTATGTACTTGAAAACCATAAATGATAAACTGACAATGTTAACATACAAGTACCAACCAACCAACCAACCAACCATCCAATCCCTATCATGTAGTCTGGGTTCTTATTGAAATCTCTGCGAGTAATCTCATTGATTCTTACGTAGCTACAATATAAAAACCTTTATAAATATATCATTCACCATTGCTTTTCTTTCTTTCTTTCTTTCTTTCTTTCTTTCTTTGTATGCTCAACTCACTCTCTTTATTAGGTTTAATTCCTTTTCGCCCTCATTCTCTTTTTACCTTCTGTCTCTTATTTTTCTCCGTCGCTCTCTCTTTCTCTTTCTTTGAGGGTTTGTTCATTTATTGTTCTTTCTTTCTTTCTTTTTCTTTTATGCTTCTCACTTTTTAATTCATTGAGTCTTTCTTCCAGCACTTGATATGAAAACTCTTGGAAAATCCAGTGACATCATTGGTACTTCTAAATTCCTAAAGATTTCATTGATTTAGTCGTCCGGAATTTTTCTATTCTTTCTTGAAGCTTCCGTTATCCAAGATTCTTTTACTTGGTCGTCTGCATCCTTACAAACACGCCTGGTAACTATGGACAAAATAGTCACCTTCATTTAACAGGATATTTTTAGTTTATTTCCGATAACCTAAATATTCTTTCTAAGATTTTTTTTTCTTAAATTAACTGTGACCAGATCCACACACTAACAAATTCTTTTCTCCTATCGAGTGACTAGCTTTAACTGTCTGGTCTCAATCAATTCGAATATAAAATTCGCAGAGATTTTTATTATGCTTATGTTACACCCTGTCGATGGGGTTGGATTACACTGACACTATCCCCTGCAGATGTGTAACGCAGCGCCCAAAAGGGGGTTTTCCTAGGTATGACACTAAACAGTATCTGATGGTGAGGCTCCAGATCTGGAGATCTGAGATGTGAGAAGTATTTCTTCGCTGTCATTACTCCCAGTTCTACTATGACCCGGAGTGATAGTACCTGTTAGGATCAAATCTAAGGGTCAAATAGATCTGTTTTGGTTTAGTTTTATGGTCTATCAACTGTTGTTGGTTATTTAATGCAATATCCTGTTTTTACATATATGGAGAAAAGGTCGATTTTGGTAAATCTGACAAGATGAGAAAAATAATTGGAAAAGTGGATAAACCAGACACTGACAACTGATTTAGCAATGATATTTCGTCTTTGTCTAAAAATGTCATCCAAAGAATGACGGGTTTTTCTAAAGTTCAGCTCTGGAGGAAATAGACAAATAAAAATAAAGATAAAATAAAAGGAGGAAGGGGTCATAAGAGGGAGAGAGAGAAAAGAAAGAGGGAGAGATCGATATATATATATATATGTCAGAGTGATGGCGGCAGATGTTATTGGCTGTGTCTGTAAACATCTGGGTGATGGCTACGGCCAGTTGGACAGAGGGTAGATTACAGCCATCGTCAAGCATATCAAGTTTCATCGAAGACTTGACCACCAGAGATGAAATATCTAAAGGAGAAAATGAAATTATCCAGAAGTCCGGAAGTGTTGTGGATAAACCAGAATATTGACAACGGATTTAACAATATTTCATTAATCAGAATGACGGATTTTTCATAGATATCATTTCTAAACACATTTTGTAGATCACATTTTTAAATTACCAGAGCTTTTTTTTTTTTGCACACAGTTAAATAGTTTTAAACATTTCAATCTGACACGAACAATTCTATTTATTATTAATCATTTTTTGCGCACATTCAAATGGGTATACCATATTTACCCAACCCCTCCGCTCGGGCAGAATATGACACAAGGTTAATCTTTTTAAGCGGAGTTTAATAGATTTGAATTCAGAGTTTTCCTTCTCCTAGACTAGTTGCCTCACCAAGGCTGAACAACCTAGTCTGTCCTACTATTTACCCATAGCTGGAAGGAGAATATTTGGATTCATACCTTTCCAAAGGGTATTGGTGCTATGTGAAATGCAATCAGTCTCGTCCAGGATTTGAACTCGTGTCGCCGTGTCCATTTCCTGCGACAATAACCATTACAACACGGGCATTCAAATGGGTATACGTTTATGATATGTAGGTGAATAGTTTGTAGATAATTTCATTTTTAAATGAGTTTGAACTAATTTGTTTGCACACTAGTATTGCTATTCTTTATTCAGTTAAATGGTTTAAATGATTGCTGTCTAACATAAATGATTCTATTCAATATTAATCATTTGTTTACACATATTGAAGTGGTTACAAGTATTGCTATGCATCCCTAAAAATCAATTAAATATCAGTCATTTATTCACACACAGTTAAATGAACAAACGATTCTATTTCTAGCAATTCAATTTAGCAAAAGTCATTTGTTTGACGCATAGATTAGACCCTATCAGGTTCTACCTCTCCGGGTCAGAGTGAACCTGGAAGCAATAGCAATAAATGTCCTCAGAGCTGACGAATGTAAATTTTTGTTGGTCGGGCATCACTGGTGTGTCTATGTGGAAGAGTCCATAGGAAAAGGTCATTTAATGAAATGAAATGAGTTCGTCTTAACTTCTCCAGTAGTGCCCAACACGTCATGTTTGTCTTACTTGGATATTTTGTGCGATGGGAGGCAAGTGGCTATATATCTGGGGTGCTACTTCCTGGATTTGTTCAAAACAACACAACATTTTCGTGTAGTTTTCATTTAAATTCTTTTCCATGAGTTTGGTTGAATTTCAGATGGTGCAGCCATATAGTAGTACTGAGACGGCTACAGCTGAGAGGAATTCTCGTTTTATTCGAAACGATGTGTAATAATTGCAGGGAAGTAATGGGAATCAATTATGGAAGAATACTAAAGATGCTATTAATTGGTCTAAACCAGAGAAAATCATCGCGAACTTCGGCTTTAAAGAGTTATACACCACCCGCCCCTTTTAAAAGTTCAGTTTCGGGATTCTAGGGAGTGTGAACTACACTTTTATTGCCACTTCTTTGACTCGAAGTCATCGTACTTGATAGGAACCTATCTGTAGATTAAAAAGATCTGCTTGAAAATTATTAATATTCTATAGGGTTTGTTGAAGCCATCTGTGTAAATAAATTATTATTATTAAACAGAATTATTATTGTTAGATAAGAATACTTGAAACCATATAACTGTATGCAAATCCTTTCTATCATGAATAGTTGCTTGAAACGATAATTCTTTATTACAAATTATTATTATCAGGCTCCAGGAGATCGGGGTTCAACCCCAATTCGTGTCATACCAAAGACTCAAAAAATGTTACTTGATACCGTCTTGCTTAAAACTCAGCATTTTAAGGTGCTGATCAAGGGTAAAGGGGAGCAATCCAGGGAAAGTAGTAGCGCTCTTCCCTACACCCCAGTCTTGTAGCTATTGAAAAGGGAGCCTCTGGGCCACCCTCGACTATGGTCGCCAACTTTAATTTATTATTATCAGTTACTTGAAACCATATAATTGCTCGCAAATTATTAGTGTTAGATAAGAATACTTGAAACTATATAACCATGCGCAAATAGATGATTATTATTAAGATCGTTTGTTGAAACAACATATCTGTGTATGAATTATGAGAATTAGATATGAATAGTTGATACTGTAGAACTGGAGGTGCCCGTGGTTTAATGGTTATCGTCGTAGGAAATGGACACGGCGATACGAGTTCAAATCCTGGACGTGACTGATTGTATTTCACATAACTCTAATACTCTTGGGAAAGATATGAATCCAATTATTCTCCCTCCAGCTATGGGTAAATTGTAGGGTGGACTGGGTTCCTTAGCCTTGGGGAAGCAACTAGTCTAGGAGAAAGAAAACTCTGAATTACAAACCTGTTAAACTCCGCTTAAAAATTGACCTTGTGTTATATCCTCCTCGATCGGGCGGGGGTTGGTAAATATGGATACCATAGAACTGCAAATTATTTGTTTTTGAAATAGTTTCTTGGAGATATAATTGCTTTCTTATTATTATTTACTCTTTTGAGAGTTTTTCATCTCAGCGTTAGCTGATGGTTTCTCAATGGAGTTTTAGTGATAACAAGTTTCCTCAAGCCTCCAGGACTCTTTTCAGTATTCTGGCCGATCTTGATAATACTGGATGGTCTCTACTTGTCTTATTTCCAACTCTTCAAGTCCCATTACCAATCCTTTGGGGATTGTCCCAAGTCCACCAATTGACAATTGATATTACCGTCACCTTCTCGTTCCATATTTCTTTTGTTCTCAAGCAAGGTCTAAGTACTTCTCCCTTTTCGTTGTCTTTCATTTTCACTTGGTGATCTGCAAAATCTACAATTCTGTAGGTTCTTTTCTTATTTTATTTAATTATTTATTTATCTATCCATTTTTGTTGAATATCACTTGACCTGTTCGTCTGCCCGAGATTAGGTAATCTGTTTGTATGTCAAAATCCCTGAGAAGTTTGAGTGTCTCATTTTCCAGGATGGATTCTGGGTCGTGCATACACCACTTGTTCAAATAGTCAAATTTAAATTTTTTACACAACTCCCAGTCGATTACCTTTCCTATCCAGTCGGATTATTGTTATTATTATTATTATAAGTTTATGCGTCTCATTTTCCAGGATAGATGCTGGGTTGTGCATGTACCATTCGTTTGCATGGTTAAACTTCAATTTCTCGCACAATTTCCACTGGATCACCTTGCCCACCTGTAGTGTCACCACCACTTTCATGTTCCATAGTTTGTTTCTGGTCTAGGTACTTATTCTTCTTTTCGCGTTCTTTCAATTTTACTCTGGTCAGCCGAGACAGCAAAGTCCACTATTCGGCAAATTCTCTTTTTTTATGTGTCTAGGCTTAGACTCCTTCTGTACAATTTTGCTGCGTTTGCTTATTATTTGATTAATTGGTGCGTCTCTATCACCACATAACCTACATTAGCTATTTTGTTGTTTTATCTATTCTTGCTTTGATATGGTTGGTCCTTATGGCGTTGTTTTGTGCTGCTATTGGAAGAGATTCAGTTTTTCACTTAAGGTTTCCTTTTCTTAGCCACGTCCACGTTTCCTCGTGTATTATTTTACTCTTTTTAGCTGATGCTTTTTCACTAGAGTTTGAGAGACAGCAAGTCTCCTCAAGTCTCCAGGACTCTTCTCAGTATCCTGGCCGATCTTAATCCTATCTTAATAATGCTTTCCAAGTCCTCTAGTCCCTTTATCAACCCTTTGGTGAACTACCGAGAGCACCAATAACAATGGGTGTCACCATCGCTTTCTGTCCCATAGTTTTTTCAGTTGTCAAGTAAGGTCTTAGTACTTATTCTTCTTTTCGCTTTCTATCAATTTTACTCTCTAGTCATTTGGGACAGCAAAGTCCACTATTCGGCAAATTCTCTTTTTTTTTTTGTTTAATATTTGTGGGTCTGGTTGTCTGGCTGAGATTAGGTGATCCGTCAAAGAAATGCTTATCATCAAACAGATATCGTCACCAACAACTACTCACAAAATGTAGAGATAAGCATGCATAAAATAACCCAGACAGGTTTACAAACCGTTGAAATCAATTAGTCAATCAATAAATCAATCAATCAGCCTAATAAAATTATTGACTTGTTCGACGCTAGTTATTCCACCAAAATTTTTTTTTCAAGATTCGACCAATAGACGAGTACATACGATAATTTCATAAAGAGAACATGACACTTAAGAATTGCCTTCACCTGGATATAATGCTGTCTAAAAGTTTCGTTGTGACGTAAACCTAACACAGACACTCAATATATAAATATATTTCTATTTAAATGGAGATGCCTATCAAAGAATGTCTATTAACTAACAGTTGCAATAAGGAAGAGGCCGAATCTCATTGGGTGTTAAACAACAACTTTATACAGACAGATGAAGCAAAGATATTTAAATATCACTTTCTTCTTGGGCAAAATGTCCCCTCTAGATACATCTGTTAAAAATGTTTACTCGACGAGGCCATGTGTGACGATTAAGACTCTCAGAGTCTGCATAAATATTCCTTTATGGTCCAGCAGTTTATATATATATATATATATATATATATATGTGTGTGTGTGTGTGTGTGTATAAAACTTGAAAGTGATATATATATATATATATATGTGTGTGTGTGTGTGTGTGTGTGTGTGTGTGTATGTGTGTGTGCGTGTGTTTGTAAAACTTGAAAGGGATATATATATATATATATATATACATGTGTGTGTGTGTATATATATATATGTGTGTGCGCGTGTGTGTGTGTATAAACTTGCAAACTTGAAAGTAATATATTTAACTTGAAACTAATATATATATATATATATATATATATATTACAAGTTGTATGTATAAAATATGTATAACTCGCATGGCCTGCACTTGTATTTATATGCCATTTTAAAAGCGATTTATAAATGTCTTGGCAGTTTGTAAACATGACAAAAGGCACGGGTGCTCTAACGGCTACTGTCAAAGAAAATGGACTCGGTGAGCCGTGTTCAAATACTGAATGAAACTGATTGCGTTTTATTTCGCTCTAGTGCTCTAGAGAAAAGCCTGGATTCAATTCTTCCTGCCCCCAGTTATAGGTAAATGATAAGGCAGGGTAGTTTTTTTCTGCTTTAGTAGGGCAAACGGTCTCAAAGAAAGAAAGTTTGGTTGACAGGAAGGGTATTTTTGCCAAAGAGACAAACCATGCCAAATACGTCAAGAGTGAATTGTGAAGGGTGAAGAAACTTACGATGAGGTATAAACCCGCCGCCCGCAGGGATAGAGACAATGAAAGGTTAGTTAGCACTTTCTTTGCTCATAAATATGTCTAATGATTCATTAGTTTTAAAGAGCTAGTATTTTATATTTGTTTGTTTTTTGTTTGTCTGTAAGTAAGTTGGTTGGTTGGTTTTACGGCATGTCACCAATTGATGAGTCATTTCCTGAGGAATTTAGTCTTTGTTTAGCAATTGTATATTTAGAAGTAATTTTTCCTATTTAATAAGCCATTAGTCGACAATAATACTTTCAAGTAACTATTAATACAAATGATTTGCTGTTATATAGTTTCAAGTATTCCTATCTAATTCTAATAATTCATACACAGTTATATGGTTTCAAATATTCCTGTCTAATCCTAATAATATATATATACAATTATATAGTTTCAAGTATTTCTATCTAATACTAATAATTCATACACAGTTATATGGTTTCAAATATTCCTGTCTAATCCTAATAATATATATACAATTATATAGTTTCAAGTATTTCTATCTAATACTAATAATTCATACACAGTTATATGGTTTCAAATATTCCTATCTAATCCTAATAATATATATACAATTATATAGTTTCAAGTATTTCTATCTAATGCTAATAATTCATACACAGTTATATGGTTTCAAATATTCCTGTATAATCCTAATAATATATATACAATTATATAGTTTCAAGTATTCCTATCTAATTCTAACAAACTATAACCAATTTAATGGTTTCAAGTATTCTTATCAAATGCTAATAATTCATAAGCAATGCAATGCTTTAAAAAATTGTTATATAATACAGAGATTTCATTCTCAATTATATGGCTTCAAATATTTTTATGTAACGTTAATAATTTGCAAGCAATTATATCGTTACACCTCCAACTTTGTTGCAATATTTGTGTTTTAAGAGTCAGTGTATTAATAAAGTTCACAATTATTCTAAACGATATATTAAACAGATTTATTTGACGCATAGATGTGATCCTCCCTCAGCGTTTGCCCATCAAGTGGGGCTGTAGAATACACCGAATCCATCTCTGCAGAGAGGTAAAAAAAACCCAAAGAGGGCCATAGAAATGACACTAGATAAGCTGATGGTGATATTCCAGTAATGCTGGAGCTTTGGGGAATGTAGAGTATCCCCTTCATTACTATCACTCCCAGGCCCACTCTGGCCTGGAGTGGTAGCACCTCATGGGGTCCAATCTATGGGTCAAATAGAACTAAACCGTGTACTTATGCTAAACTGAATTGTTTGAAATGGAACTGTTTTTGACATTTAAACTGTACTTATGCTAAACTGAATTGTTTGAAATAGAACTGTTTTTGACAAAAATTATACTTACAATAAACTCAATTAGTTGAATTAGAACTATTTGAGTAAATTGAATATAGAAATATTGAATATATTGAAATATTGAAATAGAAATTAAACTGTGTTCTAGAGCTAAACTGAATAGTTTGAAATAGAACTGTTTATGTGTATTAAAATGGGTTTGGCGTTAAATAATCAACATAGGTTTATATGCTATAAAACCCAAACAAAACAAAACCAATCCCTGTCCGTGTCAGAGTGCAGATGGGTGTATTAGCAACGAAGGGGAGACTCCACACACCATAGATTTCGAAATCTGGAGTCTCACCACGAGATATGGTTGAGTCTCATACACTGGACGAACACTAATTGCTACTGTTTTTTCTAAAAAATATAGCTTTTCTTTATTTTTCTGGAAATACATTTGTTTCAACTCTGTACTTCCCCCATAATTATCACGAATCAATCCGGGCGATTGCACACATGAAATCATAAAGATGCACATCAATATATATATGTTTAATTAAATAACATATACATGTTTAATTAAATAATAAAGACACTTTTTGTCTATATAATTTTATAAATATCCTTTCAAGTTTCCTAATAAGTGTCTTAGTTTCAGGTCGGAATTAGTGGATGAATTTACAAAAATTGTCCCTAGCCATTTGAACCTTTCATAGGCCATCATCAGGGGTTTCTTGCACGTATAAATAATGTTTTTTAAAAAATATTTGAAAGAGTTTTTTTAGATTCTTTATAAAATTACAAAATTACGATAAGAAAACATGTACTTATACTAAACTGAATTAGCTGAATTAGAACTATTTGACTAAAAAATAAAGAGTGTACTTACATTTAAACTGCATGCTTATGCTAAACTGAATTATTTGAAATGGAACTGTTTTTTGACATTGAATCTGTACTTACACTAAACTGATTTATTTAATATAGAACCGTTTTGACGTTGTGTGCAAACAAAATCTGTACTTATACTAAACTGAATTAGCTGAATTAGAACTACTTGAATAAACTGAATAGCTTGAAATAGAAATGTTTTTGATAATTAAACTGTACTTACATTTAAACTGCGTACTTATGCTAAACGGAATTGTTTGAAATAGAAATATTTTCATAAAAATGGATTTGGCATTAAATAATCGACAAAGGTTGATATCCCATAAAACCCAACCAACCAACCATTTACTTTACCCTCGATCCATACCTTATAATACCGAGGTTTAAGCAAGAAGCAATTTTTGGGTCTTTGGTATGACTTGATGTGGGGACTGAAACCCAGTATCTTGAGCTATTGGCGAACACTCTTACCACTATGCCAATATATATAATTTAAACTCCTGCCGTGTTGTCACGTACGATTTCGGACAAATTCTCTTAGGAAAGGTATGGTCTCTCTTCTCCCCCCCCTCGCAGTTATCCCTTTCTTGTTGTTGTTGCTCTTCTTCTTCTTCTTCTTCTTCTTCTTCTTCTTCTTGTCATCGTTATTGTTGTTGGTGTTCTCCTTCTTGTCGTTGTTGCTGTTGTTCTTCTTTTTGTCGTTGTCGTTGTTGTTATTCTTGTTCCTCTTCTTCTGTTAGTTGTTGTTCTTCTTCTTTTTGTCGTTGTTATTGTACTTCTTATTCTACTTGTTCTTCTTCTTCTTCTTGCTGTTCTTTTTGTTCTCCTTATATTCTTGTCATTGTTGGTGATGTTGTTGTTGTTTTTCTTCTTATCCTTGTTGTTGTTGTTCTTCTTCTTCCTCCTCTTCTTCTTCTCGGATAGGTAGTTTAAGCTTTTGTTTGTTTGTTTGTTTCTTTCTTTCTTTCTTTCTTTCTTTCTATAACTTTCCATTTTTCCTCTTCATGAAATCTTTTTTTTACTTTATTTCTTTCGTTTTAAATCTCTCAAACTTTAACCTTCTTCTCCTCTCTCGCTCTCCCCCAAATCTCTCTCTCTTTCCCATTCTTTATCC